>JAQIXP010000449.1:0-26012 GCA_034700285.1 Proteroiulus fuscus
TGCATTTTGGAAACGTCGTGATTTCTTCAAAATGAAAACTTTGCTGCAATTATTATTGGCACAGAAATTAATATCTATAAATTGTGTACTGTTTAAAAATAACTTGTTTCAAAGTGAGACTGTCCCTTTAAATGGTACAAACTTACTAGATAGGAATGGCTGCGGCAATAATAATTACAGCAAAGCTTCCATATTGAAGAAAATCGACGTTTGCCAAAATACACGTTAGGCGTCATTTTTTCATAACTTTCAGCAAGCAGTGCCATTGGGCTCCTTTTATCCATTAGAGGGCGCTACACACAGTTAGGAAAATGGCGCCTATTTGGGCTTTCTATTTTTCATCCAAATTCTCGTATTCAGGCAGTTTTTATCTAATGATCGGCGGGCTCAAATCCAATCGCAATTTGCACATCTATCCTAATTTTATGCTCTTTTTCCTAAAATCAACTTGTTTCGAAGTGGGACCGTCCCTTTAATACATTTCCTAACCATTTGTATTCCCGTATATTAGCCTCGTGCTTTTATTTTGTGTAAATACTTTGTGTTTGGAAAGTGTCCGTCCAGTGTCCACTCTCTAGCTTAAGTAATAATCAATTTCTATGGAAAGTTTTTCCGGATTAATTATCAATCTGTGGTCTAAAACAGAGGACAAGTTCGCTAGTGGACGGAATCACTCGAGAGGTTCGCCTCCTCTCAACCCGACTCCAAATATATAGCATTGGGGGTGGGGGTGGAGGTGGGGGGGGGGGGGTTCCTTTCCAATATAAACTGCATAATGTAGGCCTACTCATATTTCATGCATTTGAACTTCTCTCAAGTTATAATGATTGAGAGGGATTAGGACTTCCCATTCTTGTAATATGCAATCAATACATCCTCATTCGTTAAGGTCAAGAGAGTTTGTAACTCGGTGCTTGAAATCTCTATCCGTCTTTAATGATCCATCCATTTTCTTTTCAGGTGGTTTTGCCACTTTGACGATGTGAGTATTCCAACGTAAGAATATAACACGAGCTAAATTCATTTTCAGTCTATTTTAACGGTGTTCATGATGTATCGGAAATTTAGGATAATTATGTGAATGTCCCTCGTCTGGTTGACCTCTTGCAAAAGTACAATCCTCAAGAAGATTGGTATCTGGGCAAACCCAGCATCCGTGCTCCCTTGAACATCATGAATAGGGATGATCCCACCGGGGTGAGTGCTGCCGCACCCGGCACCTCCCTTTCCCCCTTCTTTTTTTTTGCATGCTAATTAAGCAGGCGCGCATTCCTAGGCAAATTCACACATCTAGTTATTTTTATCGTATTTTTCCTCTCGTTTTCTAGCCGAAGATAGCATTTTGGTTTGCCACGGGTGGGGCCGGCTTCTGTTTGAGCCGAGCACTGGCCCTGAAGATGATGCCCATTGCGAGGTATTTACTGCTCAGTTTGTGCCGCAGGTTTCAGAGTTAAAAAAACAATAATAAAATAAAAAAACAGATCCCTAAATTCCCTCAATCTTTTTGGGACCAGATTCTTCTGCTTAAGATTAAATAGTTTAGATTTACTATTGTTAAACGGGCGTCTCACTTTATTATGAGTTATTTTTTTTTTAAAATAAAGGCAAATGAAAGTTAAAAATGCGCATTGAAATTAGAATTTTATTCAGACTTACCACAAGTCATAAATCATGATTATTGGTAACTTTGATTAAATTTCAATTTGAATTCTCGCATTTACTTTTTTTTTGCCTATTATTTTAAAAGTATCTGGCAACAAATCGAGTTTCCCTTTAAAAGGCTTCCCAGCTATAGTTTTACACAATTCCTACGCAAAATAAAGCGATTTTTCACCGACTATGAAGGAATTCACCGACATTACGGAATCTTTGAATTGAACCATTCAAGATTTAACAGCAAGAATATGTCAGATTAATTTGATGACACTGGCTATCCCTTTTTTCTTTTTCTAAATCTTTTACATTTTTTCCCCCCATGAAGCAATGGAAAATTTATCAGTATTGGCGACAAAATCCGTTTACCGGATGACGTAACCATGGGATACATAATAGGTCGGTGCCATTTTAACCATCGTTTTCTCGGGCATACGTTTTCATTAAAATTAAATGATAATGTTTTCTATACTTTATTCAGAGAATCTCCTGAATCACAACTTGACCGTCGTGAAAGAATTCCACTCTCACTTGGAGCCAATGAAATTCATTCGGCCGGAAACTTTTGCCAGTCAGGTAAGTTAAAAATAACGCTCCGGCACTCGTTGGATCCCGTCCCAAATAACACCCCAGTTCCTCGTTACAGATAACGTTCAGTTACTCTCAGTACGGGAACGAACAGAATATCATCAGTATTGAAGGGTTAAATCACGGTCTCGATCCTACCAGGTGAGGAAATCGGTCTCATCGCGCTCGACATTTGTTGCAGGAAACCGTCTTGTGTTCTACTACATTCTCATTTTATCAATTTCTAGATTTCTTTCCCTTCATTGTCATCTCTTCCCATCCTTCGCCTATTGCCCGAGATGAGACCCCCTCCCCTGGGACAGCAGGGGCACCAAAAAAAACTCAATTGTGATAAAAGTCTGGGATTCAAGTATTCGAGACGACGACGAGCATTCTCCCACGTTTTGTTAAGAGAACTATGTGTTAAGTGTAAGAGAGATATTGCGTTGCAAATTTATATATATAAAAATATATATTTCTAAGCTCTTATCGTGTAATTATATTATTAAATGAATAATAAACTAGATAATTAAACTTACATCATTGGTCCTCCTTCTCCCCCTCTCCTTCTCCATCTTCTTGCAAACTTTCTCCGAACTGCTTCTCGACGAGAGAGCATCGCTCGCACATGGCACAGGATGTGGGTTCCTAATGGACCGAGCAAACGCGGGATGAGGATGATGGCTTTGCTGATGGAGGAGATTCCCTTCGAGTGTCGAGGAGCCCCTCCAAGAAAATATTTGATCGATTTTTAAATTTACCTGCAACTCTGTTTGCTCCCAAGGTGGAATTTTATCTTTCAGCTTCTGCTCTCGCTGTCTCGCTTCTAAGATGCGCTCCCGTTTCGTCTCTCGTTCAAAAAGCTGAATCGACGGGGGACAAATAATTAAAAAAAAACAGTTGACGGTTACATCGATGAAATTCGGTACGCTTGCTTGGGCAAAACCACTCACCGCCGTCAATAGAGGTTTGTCGGTTTTACTCAAAACTGAGACATCTTCCGTCAATTTGACGATGGCCAATCTGCCGTCGAGCGCTCCGCAGGCGATCAAACCTCCGCTTTCGTGCACTCTAATGCAACTCAAAGATTTGTCGACCACCTGGGCAAACCAAACATTCAGATCTAAGAAAGTTCGCTCCACCAAGGCGGAAAGTAAATTCTTTAATTTGCTAATGGTATAAATCACTTTGAGACTGTCCAAAGGTTTGTGATGATCCACTAATAAGTCGTACAACTGTAAGACTCCTTCCTCCGTAGCTGCGAAATATACAGATGGACGAGTGGGACTCCAACACGCGGCTGTCGTGTGGGTCATGCGATAGCTTATAGATAATAAAAAGCAACTTGAAACGCACACATATTTTACGTGGTCTAGCTGTACGAATGAACGGAAAAAGAAAAGTCAACATTTAAGTAAATAATGAAATGGACGTGCCAAACACTCACCCCGTCCAGTAAATTGGCGACTCTCGGACGTCTTCTGACCAAATCTAAAATGATAAAACTCAATTTAGCGAGAACGGACGCAATTTCAAGGCGAATTAACGGTACGAGAGAAAAGGCACGTGCCTTGGCAGTCCAATCGCCGACGGTCAGGAAGTTTTTTGGGAAGATTGGATTCCTCTGCAGGGCATGAACGCCACCGAGGTGAGCCGAATACATTTGGGCTAATTTTTCTTGAATCGACTTTGCCTTGCTGTTGCACAGAAACACCGTTCCCATTTCCGTGCCGACCATAAATTTGGTCGACTGGCTGACCGAGTTCACGGGTAAATAACATCTCGGATCTCGTATCGAATAAAGGAAAATGCCTTTTCAACCTACCATCGAGGGCTCAAATTCGAGACAAGTGGCACCGGCCGCCTGAGTCGCCGGACCTTCCATTCCTCGGGTTGGATCGAGAAGCAGCAAGTCCGTCGGCCGATCGAGCTTGCGGATATCCCACCAACACACCTGTAAAGTGCGACAATCTTATAATCGATTGTAAACTAAATCATTGAAGTTGTAATTTAAAGGAAACATGCTGGCAACAATCGAGCAAAAAAAAGGCAAAGGAAAGGAATTGGCTGCAATCGTGGAATCGGCAGAAATCATGGCAATTAAACAATTTACCTGACCGTCTAGTGCTGCAGAGAAGAACTCCGTTCCAGATTTAGAATTCAGCCATAATACGCTTCGAACGGAATCGCGGTGACTAGTTTCTGGATTAGATATGCAGGCAAACGAAGGTGCCCTTCGAATATCCCAGTAAACTTTTTTTAAATATATATATATATATATATATATTAAGACTTTCCTTTAGATGACAAAACAACTTTGATCATTTCTTCTCACCTACTTGTCCACTGGAACATCCGCCTACAACTGCATTCGTGTCTTTTGGATTAAATTCTACACATACTGGACACGATGGACAGTGAAGGTTTACTTCAGGAAAGGCGCAACCGCCTATAGAAACAAAACATGTACCGATGTACCGACATTTCACTAAAAAATGCCAAATATTCCTTTGCTAGAATGTACCAATATCCCAGATGAATGCTTCTTTGTACGCGTCTGTGGCACATAAAGAATGGCAGGCATTGGAATAGGATATTGCAAGCTTTTTATTCGCCGACCAGCTGATTCCCGTGACCGGTCTGCTACATCCCAGGGGATCCCTACACCACAATTATTGGGAATATTATATGTAACACGGATGCAGGTTTTTAAGTGAGAACTAAAATTTACAACTTACCTCAACAGGGTGAGTATTCTCATCGGGCGTGCTCTCCGGTCGTCTCCTGCCAACGTTTCTTTATTTGGGAAATAATCCTGATAAATATTCAGCGCACTATTTTGCTGAATACCGTGCTCGACCACCTAGAAATTGAAATTATAGCCAAAAAGCATTTAGACAGTCCTTTGTTTAACATGTTTTATTGGCATATTCCTAGTATTTGGGATTTAATTACTGCACTCTTTGAAAATTGGAAATTTAAGGCAATTCAATATGCCCCGTTATAATAATATTCTAACATACGGTAGAGATGATTTACATTTCCCATCCGTAGAATATTTTCAATGTAGATTTCATCCTTTTCCGTCTTTTTCCGATAGCGTATCGTTTGCTCCAAGTCCAAATAGGAGATGTCCTTTGGCCATCCGCCTTCTACGTGATTCACACCACAACTTTCGATGCACACTTTATCCACGTTTACCTAACACGTTAAATGACTCGATTTAACCATCAAAACAATTACGGTAAAATTTGCTATTGCCTTTAACTTTAGCACTTGATCAATAATGCACTAATGCACTTAGTTCACTAATGCAGTCCGAAGAGCCGAGATCAAAAACCACATGAGTCCGTATTTTCAGAAAATGAGATCCATAAAATTTTAGTTAACGTGTTGCTCTATCTGCTAAATCAATGAAAAGTTAGGCCAAGATAAGAAAACTGTCAGAATCACTATGTCCAAAATTTTGGGGATTTTAGGAATATATACCCAAATTTGGGTATAAAGGGTTATAAGGTGGACTCAAAACAAGTAGATTCCATTTGAGGGAACCAAAATGTGAAGTTGCATCTCCCAAAGTGCAAATAATTCAGCCTACCGGTACTATCTTAAAAATTGAGCTCAGAATTTAAAAATTTTGATGCAGTAAAACTCGATTTTCTTAATTTAAATTAATGCATTTTTCTCAAAACAAAAAGTCTGGACTCATGTGGTTTTTGATCTCACACACACATCTGAATTGTGCATCGAGAACCTCGTCTCGCATCTCAGCTCTTCAATTATAATGAACTTATAATGCACACATTACTTCCACATTTTCGAAAAGATGTGGAAAATGCACTATCAAAACTTGAAACAGCTTAAATTTTTTTACTTTCTCTATTATGTAATTAAATTACTAATTATTAGTTACATCTTGTTCACAATAGCAAGGCCTATAACGAGCCCTTAATTTGCTGGACGCTATCATAATTTATAGAAAATATTTTCCCAAATTAACCAAAAATTCACAATCATTTTGTGTAATTCTCCGAACATTTTGTCCAGATATTTTTTGTTTGTGCTTGTACTTTCCTCGACCTAGCTACTTATTATTTCCCCAACTTATATTATACTGGAGAGGTCTAGCTGGCTGTTGGCCGTGGGAAAGTACATTTGCAAAGTAATTTTTTTCCCATTAATAAATATACTGAAATCCCCCATCCCTCTTCAGTCCCTTGCTCATATCTTGCCTGATGTTCGGATAAACGAGTGTTCCATTGAGTCGATCTGTCGCACTTCACTTTCAGCTGAAATTCTCCATTTAAATCTTTATTTGGATAAATATTTGTTTCTTCTAAGACACCGCTACTTTTAAACGCATTATGAGGTTGATTGAAAAGACGACGGCACCTTTTAATGAAACATTTAGGCGTTTCTTTAAGGACATCCATTTTTAAATTCGACGCCATCTTGAAATGTTGTTGTTTATTCGCTCGTTCCCATGACAACCGGCTATCCCACAATGAACCGCGCTCAAAACAATCAGCGCACAATATTTGCAATGAATTAAAAACTTATCAAATATTATGAGCTTGTGTAGAAATATATTCATTGTGATACCATCCAGAAATCACTACGATGCAGAAGCCGGGTATTGGGTAACATTAATGCTAGTAATCAAGTAGAAATTTAGAAAAGAATTATAATTACGACACTATTTTGGGCAGGAGCTTAGTAAATGGGTTGTGCCTCCCAGGTGTGTTATGAAGGAAAAGCTGTTTCCCTGATGGAAACACTTGTCCACCGTCCAGATATGGTATATCCGGTGTACCATCAGAAAATTATGGTCAAAATTAAAAGTTATTCTAGTCAAAAAGTCCCATGGAATAGCATGGTATAGTGGTAGTGCTTTGCTGCTAAGCCATCCTAAAGGGGTAATGTTAGGTTGGGGGTTCTGGGGGGTGCAACCCCCAGTGGGGAGTCCGGGTGCTTAGCCCCTGGATAGTGGCTGTCTTCATTATAATTGAATTTTTACAGCCTAATTTTTTTTCTGCAGAGAGACTGATCCGTTATAATCTGCTGTAAAGCTTGCTGGCTCATCCTGCATAAAATTCCAATGTCTGAAAATCCAGTCCTGGAGCCAGGTGCTGTGTCCGGGTCAGGCAATGAAATGGACCAATCGTTTAATCTCGAAAATCCATCGACCACAGGCTCCATCGCTTGTCCCAGCAACTTTCGCCATCGTAATGCCAGTCAAGAATCCTATTCAAGTTCTGGAAAGGACAGCGTCGCGGAACCAGATGTCTTTCATTTTGTGGAATTGTCTCATTCGGTTCAAGTGCTCACTGGTCTGAACAGCCTACGTCTTGCCGGAATTTACTGTGACGTTACCCTGTGCGTGGAAGAGGAAGAATTTCCTTGCCACAAAATTGTACTGGCTTCCTTCAGTTCATATTTCAAGGTAAGTTATACACCCGATCCGCGCACCAGTTCCTAAATGCCTCCAAATCAATTCGGTATTAAAAAAAATTGCAGGCAATGTTCGCCGGCGAACTGATGGAAAGCCGACAGGACAGGGTCTCTTTGAATGGCGTCGAGTCCGAGATGATCAAGAAGCTGATCGACTATGCTTACACTTCAGAAATTAACATCACCGAAAATAACGTCCAAAATCTTCTATCTGCTGCTAACCTATTGGAAATTCTGCCAGTGAGAGATGCATGCTGCAGTTTCATGGAAGGGCACATGGATGAAGCCAATTGCTTAGGAATACATTGTTTTGCCGAAACTCATTCGTGCATCGGCCTACAGAAAAAGGCCAAGGAATTCACTCTCAAGTAACGAAACGTTTGCAATGCTGGATATATAACCTATTTCACGATTAAATCTAGGTATATTTGAAGACATATTTATTTTTTGTTTCGTTATTGCGTAGATTTTTCACCAAAGTGATGTTTCAAGAAGAGTTTTTGCATTTATCAGCAAACAAAGTCATCGAGTTGATCTCCGACGATGATTTGAAAGTGGAGAGCGAAGAGCAAGTATTCGAAGCAGTTGTACTTTGGCACAACAGCAATACAAATTATTTGGATCAACCCTTTTTGGATTTTGATAAGGTAATCCCTCATTGAAATTTAATCTCGTCATTTTCCCACGCTCTTACGGGCCTCGTGAAATTCAATTTCCAGATCCTAGAACAAGTTCGACTCCCTTTCCTGTCTCCTTATTATCTGTGTGACCGCGTGGAATCTTTACCAGCCGTAAAGCACTGCCAAAAGTGTCGCAGCTTGGTCGAAGAAGCCAAAACGTATCATTTGCTGCCAGATCGTCGATCGGAGCTGCGCACCTCGAGGACACGCTTCCGTAAATCCTTTGGTTGGTCACTTTCCCCTATATTTTTTTCCTCATTTTTGCATACTTCTCCCTCTAAGCGGAGGAGCGAGTAGGTAATCGTGCCATTATAAAATAGTTTTCAATCTTTCAAGGAATCGTCGAATTGGTCGTTTGCGTCGGTGGCGAAGACGACAAAGTCGTGCTCCGTTCCGTCGAGAGCTTCGATCCTCACACCTTACAGTGGCGAACGCTGGCATGCTTGCCCTTCGCCATTAGCAAGCACGGTCTGGTGGTTTCCGGGAGCAATATTTTATACATGGCCGGTGGAGAATTTCCAGATGGATCCGCCAGCCGGAGTATGTTCAAGTACGATCCGATTTTGGACATCTGGCAGGAGATGGCTCCGATGAACATGCCGCGATCGGAATTAGGTAGGGGACACGAAGGGGAACGGCTAGATAGAACCACGAAAATTTAATTATTTTGTTCTATAAATGTAGGACTGGCCATGTTGGATGGATACATCTATGCCGTGGGCGGGTGGGAGGGTTCATTCCGACTAGATTCGGTCGAACGTTACGATCCACAATCCAACACGTGGAACTTTGTATCGCAGATGAAATTGGCACTGACCAGTCCAGCTGTAGTGGCCAGCAAGGGATGCCTTTACGTGACAGGTACCCATCCTTGAATATGCTTCAGCTATATTCCGATAGCGGAATCACTACACGTTGAAACTGACGAGATTCCAATTTCAGGTGGAGCAATTTTAGAAGACGGAGACGGCATTGAGATGGTGCAGTGTTACGATCCGAGGCACAACAGCTGGACAGAAGTGGCTCCCATGCTCATCGCTCGATCGGGATCGGCAGCTTGCTACCTGAACGGTCTCATTTATGTGATAGGTGAGGAATTTTCGAGGAGGCAATTCGGTTCCACTCATTACCCTATATTCAGTATATAATTCTACTTGGTAGATGGGCAATCCCTATATCAGGCGGAGGAAACTTCCACACCTGTAGACTTAAAACACTATTTTTCATTAATTCCCAGGTGGGTGGCACGCTTCCACGGAGAATACCAGCAAGGTGGAGAGCTACGATCCGGTTAAAAACGAGTGGCACAAGTGCGCTTCCATGAACGAGCGAAGGTATAGACCGGGCGTGTCCGTGGTGAATGGAAAAATTTACGTCTGCGGCGGAGAAGAAGGATGGGACAGGCGAGTTGAATACGACGAGTAGCTTTTAAAAAATCTAGGTTAATATATATATATGCTAACCCCGCTTTATTCCTTAGGTATCACGATACCATCGAACGCTACGACGACCGGCTAGACGAGTGGGAAATAGTCAGCGAAATGCCAACGAGTAGAAGCTGGCTGAGTTGCGTCGTTCTGCAAATTAACAAGGATACGATCAAAGAGAAAACTTGAAACTCTCCAGAAAAGTTCCTTACCGAGGTGTTCATCTTTTTTTCTGACGGGATGATACGTTCAAAGCATTCCACGAGCCAGATTCTGACGCTGACCGAACGCGTCGAGTGCCGGTTTAAATTTGTTTCCAGATATACGTTTGAATTAATTGGGGAAACTAACGTCGTAGAAGGAAGGAGCTGCTTTGACAAACGGCTACAAACGATTAATTTATTTTTGTTCATATTTATTATACAAATAAAATTTAAGAAAGAAAAAAAAAACTGACTCGCTCGTTGATTCATATTTAAGATACCTTATAGTACAGCATATTTTCTATCATTCGACAGGGGTGGTGATCCCAATATTGGGTGAAATTTCTCAAGTCAGTTTACAAATTTAGCACTTCGAAAGCGTAACATCATTGGTACTATGGCGGCAGAAAAATCTTGCTATCGATGACTATGCTCGCGTGTAATTACAGTTACATACTTGACAAATATTTGCAAGTAAAACTGAGGAAAGAAAATATTATTCATTAAAAAACTAAAGATACCACCATCATGGACATTTCCCTTAAAGTGAACTTCTGAAATAAACCACAACGGATTCAAATTCAAATTGAAAAAAAAACTTGCTGAAAATATATTTATTAGCATATTCTGGGCATTTGAAACAATGTCCAGCAAAATGCTTAAATCACAAAATCTACAAATAAACTCTTGCATTGGACGAAAAAATGGGGAAAATAGGGAGAACTAAACAAATTACATTTCACTTTCTCAGCAAAGTGTTAAATGAAAACTGAAAATATTTAAAAGATGAACGATGAAATGATAAGAAAAAGAAAATAAGACGGTGATAGGGTCAGAGAGCTAGAACAAACTGACCTTTCGTGGTATTTACCGCAAACACCACGAATTGTTGACTTTTTTTTACACGTACGAAAAACGGGCCATTTTCAGTGTTTGACGATGGATTTGACTCCTTTGGCGCTTTCCTTCTCCTCGTCCTTCTGCTTGTTTTTCTTATTCTTCTTATGCTTGTGTTTATGCTTCTTGTGTTTCTTGTGTTTGCTCTTCTTGTGCTTGCTCTTGACTTCGGTGCTCGGACTGCTCTTTCGCTTCTTGACCGCCGTGGGACTAGACGAACCCCGCGACGAGGCCGCACTGCTTGCCGTGCTCGCGCTGCTGCTGCTTCTGCGTTTCTTCGCCTCGACTTCCTTGGTCGTCGTCGCTGCCGCCGCCTTAAGTTTGCTTCCGCCCAGTACCGACTCGTCGGTGTCGTCGTAATCGGGTTCGAATTTAGATTCGTCGATGGTCGACGAACGCCTATCTCGCGGGAGAAGACGAACTCCTTCGGTTGGGTTCATTCTCCTTTCATCTTCGTCCTTCTTCTCCTCTTCCTCCCCTTTGGAAGTACCCGTCCGCTTATGCCTGCCTTCCGTTTCCAACTCCTTCCGTTTGTTAGCATTTTTATCGGGAGACGAAGTAGTCCGCCTGCCCTCCTTCTCGTTCTTCTGACTTGCGTCACGGCTCCTGGATCCAGCGTGCCTGTCGTCTTCGTGCCTTTCTCTTTCGGTAGGCACGTCTCTGCGTACGGCATGGTATTGGTTTCCGCGACCCCTCGCTTCGCCTCGATCCCCACCGCTTCTCTCCCTCCCCGAGTACCTCTCCTGCGAGTGGGATCGTCTCTCCCTTTCCTGCGATCGCCTGGTCCCTTTAAAATCTTCGTACCTTGCCCCGCCGCGTTTCTCCTCTGGTCTTCCGCTCCGCGCGTTCCTTTCCGCGGAATCCATTCTCTGATGGCGTCCGCTTCCTTTTATGTCGTGACTCGAACGCCCCTTTCCCGCGACGCCTTCTCCTTTGTGCTCCTTCGACCTGCCATCTACGCTTACGCTCTTGTCTCTCCTTTCGTCGTCCTTCGTCGACTTCTGCCCGCTCGAACTTCGATTTGGGGAATCGTTTCTCGTAGCTGCGTCGATGAACTTGGATCTGTCCAGTCGAACCCGGTCGCGCCCTTCTTTAACTTCCTTGCTCGTCTTCTCAACTACTCGCTTGCTACTGCCATTGTCAATGCTAACTTTCAGCGTGGCCTCCTCCTTTGCAACCGGTTCGTCTTCTTTTTCCATAAATGCTTTGTTTTCCACCGTCTTGCGGCTTACTTTGGTCGTCTCCGTCGTGGGAACGATGCCCTTCAGTGCCTTTTGCAGAATAGCCTTCTCGGCCCTTTGCACTATATCTGGTGGCAGACTGTGCTTCGAGTCCGGTTTGCCCTTGTATCTTTGTTTAGCGTAAGACTGGCTGGACACGTCTTCCTGTCGATTCACTTCCACGTCGTCCAATTCCCACTTGGAAAGTTCCGGCACGGGTGCAGTCAAAACGTTTTCGGCTTCGGACGATTGCCGATGCTCCTCCTTTTCGTCTTCCTCCACTAGTTCTTCCGCTCCCACGCTTAACATCAACTCGTCTTCCTTGACTTCTATTCTGGGCACTTCGATATCCTGTTGGGACGCAGTCTTCTCAACGTCCTTCTTCCGATCGTCCTTGGTCATTTCTTCATCCAGATTCACGTTGGCGCTGTCGTTATCCGACTGCTCTTCCGTTCCTTCGTTCTCTTTATAGTCCACCAAAGGCTCGTGACTCTTGATGGGCTCCATTCCAATGTTTATTTGAATGGCCATATTTCCTTTCCTATCATCCCCAGCAGAAGTATGCGCAACCTTTTCCACTTTGGACGTTTCCTCATTGCCGTCTTTACTTCCCTTACTTGCTTTGCGAATCTCCTTATTAGGCGACTCCGATTTTGAACTCGATTCTGCATCGCCACCCTCCTTGACTTTTTTCTTTTTCTTGCGAGCAGACTTTCTCGACGTCGCACTCGGACTATCCGATGTTGGGGCCGCTTCCACTTCCGATCCTTTCTTGCTCACTTTGACTTTCTTGGCCGGCGATTCTCCCTTTCCGCTTCCGTGATGGTGCACCTTCCGTTTGTGGTGCTTATCTTTGGCTTTATCCTTGTCGGAAACCGCGGAAGAACGACTGGATCTCTCTTCAATAGGTTTGGGTGTCACCTTCTTTTCCTTCTCCATCACGCTTTTATCTTTCTCTTTCTCCTCACTTCCAGATTCTCGCACTTTTCTGGGCTTTCTAGTTCCGATGGGTTCGTAGTTGGGACCGGACATGTCTTTCTGTTCTTGCTCAACCTCCCTGTAACCCCTAGATTTCTCCGGATATCTTCTCGAATTCCATTCCCTTTCCCGCTCTCTCTCCCTGCCGCCGATGGGTTCTTTTTCATTTTGATTCGCTAGAGGCGACCTCGATCTGTGCGAAGGAGGTGGATTCGAGGGTGGGGGTGGGGGTGGTGGACCCGCTCCCCTCCGTGGTCCTCCTTCTCTCATCGGACGAGCGGGAGGTCTGTGATCTTCCGACTTTCCGGGGACGTGTCCACTCCACCCCCTGTGACCTCTGTTGGCATGCATTCCTCCTCTGTGGTAATATTCGTCGTAATGCGAATAGTCGTATCTTGCATCTCTCATCGGGTATCTCGGATCCTCCTCGTACCTGTAATTTTCGTAACGATAAGGATCTGCATAGCGCCCTCTGGGAGGCATCTCGTAAGGCGGAACGTTCATCTGTTGAGGGGGCATGGGTTGAGGAGGTCCACGATACACGTTATGGTAGTAGTTCGGGGAGTAATCCCGACGCCTCCGAGGAGGTGGAGGCGGCGGAGGATGAGGCGAACGGCGACCGCGTGGAGAATGGGAGCGAGACTTACGGTGCGACGGAGACAAATATTTCACCGCCTTGGATCTCGACCGGGAACGGGAGCGCGAGTGAGACTGAGAGCGCGACCTCTGGGAATACGGACTGTGCGAATAGTTGGGAGAGGAGGAACGGGAGCGACTACTGTAGGAAATCGAACGAGAGCGAGAAGAACGGGCAGATCGCGACCGGCTTCGAGTCGAAGGCGAACAGGAATGGTAACCGGAGCGAGACGAGCACGACCTGGAACTCGAGGCAGAACGTCTTCGGGAGCGACGGCGGCGAGGACGATACTCGGACAGTTCACGAGTGAATGCATCCATGGGATCGTAGTTACTGCGATCTCTGCAAATAAGCAAGGGTTAATGTCACGATGACAAACCAAAGTGAGCTCACGGTGAGAAGAGCAGTTTATACACCATAGACATAATAACACGCTCAGGATTTAGGGTCAATGGGCTGCCACTTTTAACTTAAAATATACTATTGTGGGTTCTATGAGAAAAAAAATCCCATGTTTCTCAGGGTTAATTTTGATGATTGAGCACGAGGAAATCAACCAATTAATCGTAACTGTTCATTGTAAGGTACACCAATTTATGAAGCGAATAGACGGTGCACATCTACGGCACTTCATAGCTTGATGTAATTGTCAATGAAAAGCTAAGCAAAATTACACACGTACAAGCACATTAATATTCTCTGACACATACAACATAAGTGAATGGTAGGAAAATATTTTAAAAATTTGAAGTTTAAAAAGTAAAATAATGTTCTTAACAGCATGAATATACACTGTAATAGATTCAGATTAACTTTTGTCTCATTTCGAACAATCAACATTAAAAACACTATGGACATTTGCAACACCCTGCACCGTTCACATTATAAATCAGTAAATATGGAATTTATGAGTTGAATTTGGGCAACTAATCCCCCCTCCCATCCTCCTCAATGACCATTAGATAATATTAAAGGGGAAGTACCACTTCACGACAAGTGCTTTTTAAATGCAAGGCATTCGGAAAATGTGGAATTAAAAAATAGTCATTAAACTTGCCATTTCATGAGAAATCACAAATTTTAGATAAAACATGGGCAGGGTCATATTGCATATCTCGGAAATACCTATATCGTAAAATCTCAGAATTTTTAGCGCCATCTGTTTAATAGTAATGGAAGAGAGGACCACCATTGGAATCATTCAATTTTGACTTCACTTTCCTTCTATGCAATAAGGCATAAGAAAAAAGTATATAAGTATTCCAAAAAAACACATCATTAAAAAATCTCAATTTTTTTTAATAGAGCAGAAATTTTCTGAGATTTTTAGTATAGTGTGCACTTGGTGGTGGTGGTCGTGATAAAAATGGACTCCATTGTTGGCCAGCAATAACTTCCATGAAATCATGGTCTTTTATCCTAATCTCTTTTATTCGTGGTAAACTCGCATCGCATAACACTTGCCTTTCCTCTTTCCACTTTCTATCCTTTTATTTAAACATCGCTTAGTACAAAGTGAGACTTTCCCTTTAAATTAAGTGTTCAGATTAAGGAAGACGAGGTGGGCGATATCCCCATGGCCTCCCTCCCCATCCATCTCTGCAGGACGTTCTTCCTCAATTCAACGAGTGGGCAGTTTAATTCCCCATTTTAATACAGAACATTGGTCTTTCCTTTGAACTAGTAATAACAAATGCATTTGTAGGGTTCTCCGAGAATAAAGCTAATGTCTGTGCTTTGTTCTAGATCTTCTAATATTCCCCGCCTCTTATCAAACCTAACTTCGTGCAAAAATAAGGCCATTTGGCACAAAAATTCTATGCAACATTTTACTCCAATGATGTGTAAAATATTTAAAAAGGGAAAAACAAGTAAACTGGTAACTGAAAAGTAATTTTGAACCTTATTCTGTGAATGATTGGCTGGACTAGACAGGAATGTAAACTCGAAGACAAGCAATTTCTCTTATCCAGTCAAACTAACCTTAACTTAGTTCAATTTACACCATCTAACGACCAGAAAGTAAACTAGGCAACGTGTGCATAATCCATTGGTATTTACTCAATGCTTCACGTGAAATAATTATGTCCAACTTGATTGCTTTTTCTGCTTTGGAAATAGTAGATCCTTTCACGTGCAAGGTATCATGAAGTGAAGTAAGTTTGGGTCAAGTCCGACTGTAGACAATTTGCATTAGAAAAAAAGTAAAAAAAAACACTAAATAGGAGCTGGTGGTGGTTGAGAATTTTATGGGCAAAGCGACTAAAGCGACATTAAACGCCCAACTGCAGACGGCATAGTGCAATGCCTGCAGGCCTTGAGGAAAGGAAGGGAGGAAGAAGAGGAGGAGGAGATAGTAAGGAGGGAAGGAATGCGGTAGTGGCCAGCTTTTAGCGGTCCTGCCCGTGCATTTGCCTGGAGGGCAACCACGAGAAGAGAACCCAGGTCTCCCGAGTGCCAGGCGGGAGTGCTAGCCACTCGGCCAACATAGCTCGGTAACTCAAAATAGGAGTAAGACCAGAACAATTTATGCAGACTAAAGGCTCATTTCCTTTCTCAAGGGAATGATACAATCAAAGCAAGTAAGCCCCTTTCTAATCCCCTGTTTAACCATCAAGAAAGTTTCAAAGAAGCAATTTTAAAATTTGTACTCGCTAACAACAACAACAAAAAAAGGTGAAACCTTGTGTGGCATAGAAAAATGCTCGACAATAAATTGAAAATAGTTCACACGAGACGAGAACACGGAAGAGAAAGACACAATTAATTAGCCCCTAGTTCACGATTCAAACGTTACCTGTCAGGATAAGGACGATGGTCTCGATAGTAATCGTCTTGCCTCGGCGGATAAGGTTCCATCGGTTGATGGTGGCGATATGCATCTCCCGGTGGCAAAAGCGGAGGAAGCATGGGCCTGACTCCGGGCGGAAGAGGCTGAACGGATCCGCCCAGCGGATTCGGACCCGGCGGAGGTAGCATCGGACGTCTCATGCCGGGATGCATCGGAGGTGGACCGTGGAACATGGATGGAATAGGTGGAGGCGGGTGTCTCACGGCGTGCGAAAAGTGAGGTGGCATCCCCATCAAGTGACCGGGCGGCGGAGGTAGCATGCCCAAAGGAGGCATCATGATCCCCGGAGGAGGCGGCTTCAATGTGGGAGGAGGCGTGCTGTAGGTGGGCGTGGTGTAGGTCGGAGGACCGGTCGTCGTGAGAGGCAACAAGGGTAACGAGGTGCTACAAAGAAAGTGATTATGAGAAATCGCCGCGTACATTCTGAACGCTAATTAAATTTTAATCTATCACTGTTATATTTTCAATAGCCCCACGTTCAAAAATAGTATAAAGATATTTTTTTTTAAATTCTAAACTATAAAAAATGCGTCGTAAAGAGTTACCTGCTAGGAGTAACGTATGATAATGATGCGTCCAGGCGAGTTTGTTGCGATCCCAAACGAACGAGGGTTCCCGACGAATCCCTGCTCATTGTGGGTGGCAATCGTAGGTTAGTCTCTTGACTCATGAGCGGAGGTGGTTTTGTTGGTGTGGAAATGGGTGCGGGCAAAATAGGTGGCGGCTTCGGCCTGGGCTTTTGTGGCATCACGGGCATGGTCATGGGCATTAGAGGAGACTGAAAATTATGGCATTTAAATAAATCAGGATTAGATCCCAAAAACTTATTGAGATTCAAAAATTAACAAAAATTATAAGGTTTTCCCGGAACTATTTTTTAAGAACATAGGAACATACCATATATCATACTAACATTCAAGCACGGACTACATATAAATTCCTTTTGAAATTGGGAGAGATACACGTCCTAAGTACATTCTATGTTTTCATCCTCAAGTTGGCCCTTTTCATTCACTACCTGGTAGAACTACTGTTGTTACACAATAGGCATTATTTTTTTATTTATGAATCGATTTAAAGGTGAGCTGAGCAGCAATGTTCCATTCAATATGCTAACCAATGCAGTTTATATAATTTATTAAAAGACAAAGATACTAGAGAAGATCTAATTTTGCTCGTAATCTTTTATTTTTAGAAAGACATCTTCGCCCACAATTGTTTGCTAGGTAAGTTTATAACATCTAATAAAACGCCACATTATAAAGTGTAGACAAAATGCAGGCAGGGTGATCTGTTCAGGTATGGATAATTTGAGAGCCGTGTCATAATTAACACCTTCCTATAGTCACCATCAAACATTTCTGACTTTGGCTCGCCATCTAGCATCAGCTTTTATTTTTATCGCTAGGTTTGGGAAAATATCGTCCATGAACAATGATCTCAAAGCCCGGCCTGATTAACTGGAAAGGTCAAAATTTCTACAGTAGCAACACCAATAACTCCACAAATCTCAGAAAACATCTGGTATAAACTCTGCCAAATCCGAAACTGGGGTCACGTAAATGCCCAGACAAATCCCCAATTATAAAGTCTCTGGCAAATATTGACTTATTATAAATATTCTAATTACTCATATCACAAAAAGATTTTTAAATTACCCCCATACAAAAAAACATTGGCAAGGACAATAGGCATAATTACCATTCTCAATCTTGTGGTGATAGTAGTAATTGGATTACTGTAAGTCACGGGGGACAAAGCTCTATCCTTTGACTCCACATCCTCCTCATTTTTCTCATCGTCAAAATCGCCGGCCGTTCCACTAACGTCGGCCACGGCATCGCCGTCCAAATGCTCGTCTCTGACAGGAGTGCCAGGATGCTCGTCGGTTGTACTCGTCACGGACACCTGTGAACTGCCATTGGCTGGAGCCCTTTAATAATAATCAATCCTGAATGAATGAGGGATAATCCAAACTACAACTCGTATGATTAAAAGGGGAAAAGTACGTACGGTTGGCTAGCATCTACCGTTGCCGGAGTGGACAGATTTACATCCATTTGGCTGTCTGGCTCCACTCCCTCGGCCGGTGCAGGGTCCGGTAAGTCGGCAGCAGGAATATCGGCAGTCATCGAGGGAGGAGTTTTGATTATTGGCTTCTTAATTTTTGTGTACCCAGTCTCGTTTTTGAAATTCATGACGGCAGTCCTCAAAAACCTATGCCCAGAATAACATATTAATGTAGGACGAAAAGAACGGGACGAGTTACCGCGTCTGAATAAAATACCTGTTAGGAATGAGCGTATCGGGTGAAATATCCTTTTCGTGACAAGTTGGACACTCGTGCTCGTCCGAATCTAGCAATGCCTGCCTCACACCTGAAATGATCAAACGATAACAGTAAATTAACTCGCAAGCTCGAATATAAAATTGTGCGCCATGTGCAAACTTGGAGCATACATTCGTCGCAATAACTGTTGCCACAGCAAGGTATGAGCACTGCATCTGATAGCAAGTCCCTGCATATCATGCACAGCAATTCCTCTGGAACTTGAGGTACTTGTTCCTTTTCGGGCGACATTTCCTTGAAAAATGGAGGTCGTTCCTTCTTGCCTTCTTTGTATGCCTCGCTACAATTTATAGACGAAAAAAGAAAAAAAATGTACGGATGAAAGCCCACCCCGTAGCAGCACGTTGTTAATCAATGCGATTAGGTCATTTTCACCCACTGGTCGATCATTGGAACTGCAAATTGCCCGGAACTAGTTAGAAGGGCTCCAGGAACCTCGGGTCCTTCCACAGTGACCATAAAACTCCTCGGTATTCCCGTGCTACGTTTCACTTCCAACTAGAGCAAAACACAAAGCATTGCTCATTTTACAATTTCACAAAGAAAATTTTCCATCACCCCCAATTTTTCTTTACTAAAAAGACTCACAGAGTTGGTAGGGCAATTCTTTATCCAATGACCGGCACGACCGCATCGAAAGCAAGTATAATTCGGAGGAATTGGACCAGACATGCCTTTGGTTTTCACGTATCTAGAACCAAAGATCTGTTAGGGACATGCATGTGAGAACAAAAAATAGTAACTTGCTTCTAATTAAGTTTTTAATTTTCTTCTAAATTTAATATCGTGAAAACATTGGCTAATTAATTAATAAATTATAAAGAAAATATTTCGCTTATTAATAAAGATAAATCCTTTACACTTTTTTAAACTTAAGGATAAGAAGGGACTGAAAACAATTGTGGAACTAGCAGGGCGTTATTTATAACCGACTGATTTGAATGCCCGAAAACTTCCTGGTTTTGGTTCATGCAGCCTGACATACCGAGACGGATCGTAGTCCTGCGTAGACTGTGACATCATCGTACGAATCTTTTCATCTTCCGACACGTTGCTGGATACCAAATCCGCATTCTAAGAAATATCAAAAAATCGAGCTCTCGTGATACGGTATTAACGACTTTGTTGTAATTACATTTATGCGGTTATACCTTCGTGACTTTATCAAAAGACATGGAATCGGAACCATCACTCTGCTGGGGATGAATAGAACAAAAAAGGAACGCAATCAAGACAATATTCGACATTTTCCACAAAACGAGGTGCGCACGTCGTGTCAAACATTACAATTAACCAATGTCAGTAAAAAATGAGCATTTATATCAATAATAACGGAAAGGACAATAAATAAGATAAAGAGAAAAACGAGGAAAATGAAAATAACGACGACAAATTGCAATCCGATAGTTGGGCAGCATGAGGGACGACTCGCTCGATCTTTCTTTTCGTTAAGATGCAATTCATTATTTTATTAGCATTTCACTCGCGAAAAAAGTAATGAAACTCGGGCTTTGGTGCATCATGTTTTCAAATGCAAACCAGACTTTCTTTCATGAAAAAATGATAATAAAATAAACAATGAAAGGTTGATGGCATTTGACATCCTGGGAAGAATTGAAGCCAGATGTTGTGCAAATTGGGATGAAAAGGTTTATGATTAGATAGAAAAGATGGAATTTAAACATCAGACCTATGAAAATTTAAAAATACTGGGATGTTTTGTTACAGACTACGGGTGAATTGCTAAAGTCTGGCTCAAGTTACCTCCAGCTTAACCCTTAATTCCAGACTAGTAAATCTGAACTTTAACTCTGGGCTTAATTTGGGTTAATTAAGTCAACTCATTTAAATGCTAATTCAGACTTCAGCAATCCACCCAACATCTAAAAGCATTAAATAATTAGGACTGATTAAAATACTGGTTGACTTGCACAAGGACACGTGTAATAGTGGTGGGCAGTTTAATTTCGTTCGTGTCCCATCACTGAACAAACAAAAACACTCGATGTTAACTACTTTTATCAAATGATAAGTTACTGCCAGTTTGCAAGATGTAACATTGTTAGGCTAACAAATTAAATCATTATCGATCCTTCTTGGGACTAACGACAGGCGACAGAAGGGACGGGAGCTTTCTAGCATATTCATTAGCAATCGAAACTTGCAACTTCATACTTATGCGTAAATGACAAGTCACTGAAAATGGCAACTGCTGATACCGATAACATTTCGATTGTCCGGAAAACGCGAGAGTTCGTGACATCCAATTTGCGGCACATTTTGCAAAGCACTTTCTAAGGTAGCAGGGTTCACTGGTGGTCGAGGGTTTAACTTGAGGAAACGTTATCTTTCACGGAAATCGCCGAAAAGCACATCCCAAAGTCTTCTACAGGAACCAGAATAATTCCAGTCAGCCACGGAAGCAGAAATAAATGTCCCGATTTGATCCCGTCACCGTTGCACAGCTCGTTGTACAAAACGTTCATAATCCAAACAACTCCCTTTGCCATAAAACTGGCCGATCTTTCGCTAACGTATGGGATTTTTTAAATTTTAATTTACTTATTTTTCTGAAGACTTTTTACGATTGAATACTGTATAGCATAAGACAAGAAAAAAAAGAGAATAATCTGTCGCCAGTAATCAGTCACAAGAAAGAGAAAGTGTCTAGCCACTAATATTTCATATAGCTACTTTATAATCCAGTCAATGGAAGTTATAATAAATAAAAGCTGAAATGAAAAAAATCTCGATTAAGATTGAAACCACAGGCCAAGTAACACTTGCCATTTATTTTCAACACTTGTGTAAAGACGATGAGGCCCTTTGGCTGAATTTTAGACACATGTTCGCACAACAGATTGTTATCTATCGTGTCAAGAGTAACTTTACTCACATTATTGCAATGAGTGATCCACAGAAAACAAACATTCATATATTAAAATATAAAAATATAGTGAAATTAAACATGTTCATTTTCCATTAAATTCAACTACTATGCCTGTACTGGGGGCAACTATGCTCGTGGAGAGAGGGAGTTAAAAAGTTTCCGCCCAATTAAATCATACATTCAGTTTGCGCATCCGGAAAAAAAGCAAAATGAATTAACTCTTATTACAATAAAATATCGGGACCAAATCGTACTTTCATAAAACACTAATGGACCTTCAGCGTTTTCTAATTCTAATGCAAATACGTGGTTTGATGCTAGATCCATTCCATCTCAAATAAGGCAGCACATAGCAAAACATGTCTGGTGAACACCTCTTGATTTTTTTTAAAAAATATATAATTTACCTGTACTAGGGTTATATAAATTATTAAAGGGAGTTTTCCATAACAAAGTGATTAATCAAATTAAACAATGATAGACTTAAGAGACTTAATAGGTAACCCCGCTGTAAAATCTCTCAGTTATCAGTCAATGGCCTGCGTGCCCAAAAAAGTGTAATTACTTAGCATACCAGCTATTGTCTCTATAAGTTTCCATAAAAGTAAAAATTACAAAACTATAATTAAACAGCTTTTAAGTTTCTATGTTCTTTGATGAAATTATATGTTTTACGTCCTGAGTAATATCATTACTTTTCCTTATATAAGTAATTGAAAAAATGGGTCTGAAATGGCTTAAATGAAGTACTTCGCCCATTTGCTAAGCAATTAACTTTATTTTTTAAGTAAATACCATATTTAAAAATTGCATGCATTTACAAATGGGGTGAAACATTCCTGTTGTTCTTTGAGGCAGTCATTTCTGATATCGCCTTTATTGCTCAGGTTTGAATGCACAGAGAAATCATTTATGAAAACATTCAAAATATATCTTAAAAATTAAGCGCAGAACTTTCAAATAACTAATTTTAAGGTAATAAACACGGATTTTCTTCGTCTAAACGCATAATACAAGAAAATCACCAAAAAAAGTTGCAGTCAAGATAATTCTATGGATAAATGATGACGATAATTTGTCATATAACTTGTTTCTAAGAGAACGAAAATGGAAAACAAGTGATCGGCCAGCTTTCCCAGAGAATGTAACCATCACGTTCACTAGATTTAGATAGGTGCTTGACCTGATCTGAGATGGATTGGTTACTGTAGATACCACAGAGTATAACTAACTACATGTAAAAAGAATTTCAAAATAGGATTTGCTCACTGTCGATTCAGCATTATTCTCGAAAACTAGGCCTTAACTAAATTAATGTTTGCCTCACTACATACGTATTAAATCACAAAACGCTTGGTTTTTACATAAGCTATATTTTGCCAACGCTTTGACAAAAATCTTGTCAGGCATGAAAAAGCACACACGTTAAAAATCTCAATAGTCTAACAAAGATCGTGACAATCAAATATACTGGTATACATTCATCTTGTACGACTCCTCAATTTCTCCTAACACTTATTTAAACTAAACGTTATTATACTTGACCCAAATCTGTGCACGTTACCGGCTCCTCCCAAATATAACCATTTTGAATCGAATATTCTTTCGTTGCCGGTCATGTACAGAGAAAATTTGGGCATCTTTCTCTCCGTAATTCCTCCTACGGGTAACGGGGAACTCGAGCAAATAATAGAAACGCGAGACAAATCTAGTCCAATCGGTTTGAAAATTGCTTACTCTTGCAAGGTTTTGGACACACTAATAATATCTTAAATGCCCATTGTAAAATTTCTAGTTGCTATACGATGTTTAAAAATTGTTCAAAACATGAACCCACGGTTGTTAAAAAGGTGTATTTTAAGAAATGCAATTTTTAAATTTATTTTCAATAATTTTGAAGCATAGTTTTAGTCTTGGCAAATGGAAACTTCGACGTGCAATTTGAAATTTTAAAGCATATTACCCAAAGATTAAGCTTTCAAACGAAATAGTCTACAATGCTATAAGCTTCAATTGGACCGAAGTGACCCACGGTCATAAACATTTGTGCAATTTTAATAGCCATGAATCCTCACATACAAATATAATGTCCCTACAAATTTTAAATTATGCAGAAAAGGGGCCGTGCAAATATGACGTCGGCATGAAATCGGGCAGTTTGACCCTCCTTCCCCTTGTCAGCATTGCGCAACCCCCGCCGACTCCAATGATGATTTCAGCATTCCACCGTCTATTTTTAGTTTGTCGATACAAATTGTGCCCGTAATGCACTGTCTCTTTAAGCTTGGTAAATGACCAGTGACCATAACAAATCACATACGTTTCATTAAATCGAATTTCAAAGCAATTTTTGTATATTGCGCATTAAATTCACATTGAGGAGATTAGCAAATTCACTTTTTGAATTTATAAATCGCTTTGTGTGACCAGTCAGCCATAAAACATATTAAAGATGATAAGGTTAAACGTCAGCTGACGTTAGAATCTTGGCTGACCCTCCATCCCCCCCCCCTTTGTCATCATTGGCCAGACCCCTCCCCCCTTCCTATGCTGACGTCACATCTGCAGAGCCCCAAATTATATAAACAGATAAACGAGCCCATTAACCTGTGTAATTTGAAAGTAGCAATTCTGAAAATTTCAGTTTTCTGTGATAATTTGGCAAGGAATGACCCATTTATACTAACTAAAGCAATGGGGGGTGGGGGGGAAGAGGACCGTGGAACTTCACGAGCTTAAAATTGGCTTCAAATGAGGGAAACCGTGATATTAAATTATCATATAAATATATATAATACGCAAAAAAAAAAAACCTTCACCCACCAATCACAAAAAAGTGATCAATAAATAGACGAATGCATTTATAAAATGCATTAAATTAAAAATATGTATATAAAATATTAACAACTCATCCTAGAACGAATGAATTTATAACAAAATTTGACACCACAGAAGAGATTTTAGCACGATATACGTGCGTGGCTAGTGTATGTGTGTGTGCCTTCTTTGGTACATCACCTAGCTTTTAAGTAATTTGACAAAGGAGCAGAAAAATCATCGTTATTACATACGGCAACCACGGGAAGAAGTGTCGAACTGTCGTTCCGTTCCCTGTTCAAACAGATCAATAAAGTTCGTTAGATATGAACCCAATACATTTACAAACGATGGGTTATTTGACACATTAACCGGCAAGTTAAGGGAGGATAAAATTAAATCTCCAATTACCAAGCTTTCTTTGCTGACAGTGAATTTGGTACCCTGGAAACGATTACCGATGCATTCTTTGGGATGAGAGCCTCGTCGTCCGAATAGACTTAAGGGGTTAAAAAAACAACCGAGGTAAACATGCGAGGATGTGCGCAACAATGTCATCTTCAAAGTACGTGGCAAAGATGTTGAAGGACTTACTTTCTTTCGTTTGAGCATTTGTGATCTGCAAGTCGAAATCGAATCCCTTGCCGATCTTCTTTTGTGCCAGGATGGCCTTTTTGAGATCACCCACAGAGATGTGAAGGCCATCGTAGGTGATCGTATCGTAGTCCAAACTACTTTTGAATTTGTAATGAACGGACATCCTTTTTTAATTAGTGGGTGACGCTCGTCCTCGTCGATTAAATTGGATTCACCAAGTTCATATTGCCGTACTTAATCGAGTGTCGGTGGTTTCACCGAGATGAGCGAGGGATCGCCGGAGGATTCCTTTTAAAACGGCAGAAAAGTGAAACGCGTAGAACGACCTAAACAAAACGATACAAATAGTTTGTAAAAAAAATATATACAAATTAAATACTGAGCAATTTAAATGAAAGAAGAGAGAATATTTTTGCTATGCTTGTTAAAATTAATATCAATACTCATTGGCCTTGCCATACTTTTCAACCAGCTGGACAGCTTAAACTACGAGCAGCATACTCGATTAAATGGTGGTGGAAGGAAATTTGTATGGGTAACGCAACTAAGGCAACATTAAGGGGGCTGTCCACACTTTAAAAATGCATGCTCCTATGGGAATCTCCATGTTAATTACCGGTACAAATTAATCGATAATGACTAAACATAAATTGACAGGGTTTGATTTTTTATGAAGGACAATTAAATTTACTAAAACTTGATTCATTCTTTTTTTGGTAATCTGCCCCGTGAGCCGTACAATCGGGCAAAATGTGGCAAAAAAATTAGCGGTATACTTTGAAATTCGATAAATA
>JAQIXP010000450.1:0-25994 GCA_034700285.1 Proteroiulus fuscus
GTAATTGCTTACTGTTTTCTTTGCAGTTACTTTCAATAGATGGCATTGGTGCACGCCTATCTTTTTGCTTGGTTTCACTGTAGTAACTATAGATATTTAAATTGGGTTTAAAAAAATCAAAATGGCTGCCATTGAAGATCACTGTTCTATTGGGGTTTTTTTCCATGCATTTATAGTGATTTTATATAAGACACCCTGTATCTATGCATGCATCATGCATTTTGGTATATATATATAAAAGTGATTCCTTATGGGCTTTTGAAATATTCATGAAAAGCAAGTAGTCGGCCACATTTGCCACAAATTGAAAATGACTTATGACTTCACGAGGCTAAGATTTACGATTGGGTTGGGAATTTCGTTAGGAGTTTTAATGCTCCAATGCTTTGCACGTTTTCCAATCGTTTTATCTTCACTCCGACGCTTTTTCGTGTGTAGGAACCACTGACTACTTTGGACATTGCAATATACAGATAAAAACGGATATGACGTATAATAACATGGTCTTGATTCGATTTGTAAGATTTGTTGAAGTTGAAATAGGGAAAGAACTGTCAGTTCTGATGGACAAAATGGAAAATGCAACCGTAAACATTAATGGTATGGGACAATCCCTTAGACCTCCATTTATACTATAACACTAATTCAATTTTTATTATGGAAAATATATTGCAATGGGAATATTGGAATTTTTAATGTGGTCTTGTGTAACATTTTTTTTTTTTTGATAAACACAATTTTGGGCAAAATTTATTAGAATGTTGCTATAATTTTCTTTCACAGAATTGATTATGGTATATACAAAAAAAAATTCTGCAAAGGTGTTGTTTGTTTAACTTAGTCAATGTTTACTTCGGAAAATTTCCATTTGTTTAGTGTAAAAAATATTATTTATTTTAGTAAAATTAATAGTTAGCTTTTAGTTATATGAGAAATTTGGCTAAATTTAGTTTTCGAAATACCCTTGTTTTGTATTTATTTGGAAAAGGGTTTTTTGCATTTTATGCTTCAGTAATTGCAAAATCGTATTTATTTACTTTGAAAATCTAGACAAAGTTTATTTTAAAAATTTAGATAAAGTTTGCTTTGAAAATTTAGATAAAGTTTACTTTGAAAATTTAGACAATGTTTACTTTGAAAATTTAAAAAAGGTTTACTTTGAAAATTTAGACAATGTTTACTTTGAAAATTTAAACAATGTTTACTTTGAAAATTTAGACAAGGTTTACTTTGAAAATTTAGACAATGTTTACTTTGAAAATTCAAACAATGTTTACTTTGAAAATTTAGACAATGTTTACTTTGAAAATTTAGACATTGTTTACGTTGAAAATTTAGACAATGTTTACTTTGAAAATTTAGAATTTACTATACAAAATTTCCATTTTAATTTTGTAAAAAATTTTAAAATTATTTTTGAAATAACATTGTTGTTTTTCTTTGCCATAGTTTTTAAAATTGTCCTTTTGATTTTAATTCTGGGACTGGCAAAGAATTTATTACGGCCTTTTATGCAAACTTGATAAGATTTAAATTGAAAATCGTCTTAATTTAATATTAAAATTTTTAAAATTTACTTTGGTAAATGGAAATTTAGATTTACTTTTGTTTTGCTATAGATTGCCTATAGCTTTTCTTACAAAAATTATTTTTGCATGCAAAATGGGCTATATTTGCTTTTCAAAATTTAAAAATTATATATAGTTACTGTAAAATTGTCTTATGCTTTTACTGACAACATTGGTAAAATTTGATTTGAAAAAATGTCCTGTTCATTTTCTCATTGAAGTAATATATTTAATTCTTTTAGTACAAGGTTTTTCATATACAACATCATTTAAAAATGTCCTCTCAAAAAAAGGTGAAATCTTGCCATTCTTAGAAATTATTGACTTTCATTTATAAATTAGGGCTCTTTACTAATTAGTTGTAGCCTGTTATAAATTTTCTCTTTAAAGCCTTTTAAATCTTAGCCAATGTCGTAAATTCTAACAACATTGCCTCAGCCTAAACACTTAATTTAGATAATAGGATGAGTTGCTCTCTCCAATTTCAATTGGTTTATTTATAGTTGTAATTAATTATTTGAGCAATATTGGCAGCATTTTCACTAAAATTGCATCTCTGTTCCTTATACTGTTGAATTCAACTCGTATATATACACATTGGATTGTGGTGCATTTGTAAATGCGAAAATGCGAGAAACTTTAATTGTCATTTAGCTGCTTGCACATCCATTTTACATTTAATGGGCCTTAGTGATGAGAAGGGGGAAACGGGGATGATGAGAATTAAGGTGGGGGGGGGGAAGGGGGGGTGTTGAATGTTGGTGACATAATGTATTCCATGTTCCATTCAAGGAAATTAGCGGTTGAAAGTGACTTTATTATTTTCATTAGTAAATGGGAGCTTGGAGGGTTTTAAATATATAATAAACGAAAGTTTGCAATTTAGGGCTGTTCACAAATGCCCAGTTTCCATTAGTGAAGCGCAGTGGCTAAACTATGAAACAGAATTTGTTGGCAGTTTCATGCATGACGCCGTTCTTACCAGTACAAGGGTTAAGAGTAGATTTTTATTTGTAAAATTTTAAAATTGGTTATCAGTTTTGAAATGCTAGGAAATGGTGCCAGAAATCATATAAAGCTCTGACGTTATGGTGCCAACGAAAAGTGCTTTGCGTGGCGCCATGTTAGCGTACAAAGGCATTTCCGAGTAGCTAGAAATAATCCACTTTAATGTGGAATTATACTTTAATAAAATTTAATGTCATAATCAAATAGGGATTATTAGGATGCCAACAAAAAGTAATTTGCGTGTTGATACAAAGGTGCCACCGTGTACTTCACATGTCAGCATCAGAGTGCACAAATGGGAATTTCAGAGAAACTTGCTTGGGGTATTCAAGTAAGTTCGACTAAAATATTGGAATAGTCCCATTATAGGACTTTTATTTCCAAATAATATAGGAAATTTCCCTCTGGGTTCCCTCTTCTCCCCCCCAAAAAAATAAATTATAGTAAAATTTCTCCCCAAAAAAATAGGAATATTATAGGATTTCGTTTTCAAAAATATAGGAATATTGTAGGAATAAATTTTCAAAAATATATATTTGGGACTTTCTCCCCCAAAATATAGTAGGCTACTTTTAGTCTTTATGTTTTTTTTTTTAAATTTACGGTAATAAATTTCCCAAAAAGGAGGAATTTCTAATTTCTTTTCCAAAATATGGAAATATAATAGGAATAGCTTGGGATGGACCTAAACTCATCTGTTACATTATACTTACTTACAAACTTTTATCTTGAAATTTAAGAAATGAGAAGCCGAAAGTATTAAAGGGAAAGTTCCACTTTATAAAAAGTGATATTTACATTGTTCACACTTACTAGATATGAATGGCTATGACAATAATAAGGGCAGCAGAGTTTCCATATTGAAGAAATCACGACTTTTGCAAAATTCATGTTAGACACCATTTTTCCATAGATTTCAACGAACACTGTAAGTTGATAGCACCCTCTAGGACATGCGTGTCTACGTGTTTCATGAGAGCTGATGTCTTTTATCCAGTAGAAGGCGCTACATACTGTTAGTAAAATGGCGCCTGTTTAGGCTTTGCATTTTTAAACCCAATCCATGTATTCAGAACATTTTATTTAATGATTGGTGGGCTGAAATCAAATGGCAATTTCCATGCCTTTCCTAATTTTTCATGCTCATCCTCCTACACCCACTCCTTTCAAAGTGCATGGGACTTTTCCTTTAATTTCTTTTAGACATAAATGCAAAATATTCTCGTCTGTTTCACAATCAGGATCAAGGCATAGCCCAGTGATCTCCTATCCAGTTGCATAGAATTGAATTGAGAATTGCCCAACGATGCATTAGGGCATGGGATTTTTGCAGTTTCCCTCCACTGATTCAAGGGAGCTTCTTGTTCGAGGACTTTTAGCTCTTTCCCGTTTTGCACATTTTTTTCCTTTCCCTGGAGATATATTAGTGGGAGATACTCTTTCCATCCATCACCGAATGAATACCAGATTTAGCATCTCACAGTATTCACAATGAAGCAATTACGTAGATTGCCTGAGGATTAGCCAGGCGAAAATTGTCGACTAAAAGCAACCCGAAAAGCTCCAGCTATTAATAGGATATATTTCTGTACCGAAAAAGAGCATAATAGGCACCTATATAGACTCTATCCAATGGATATTTTACACTCTTTTTAGAAGTTGAAGAGATAAACATTTCCATAGCCACACAAATATCCACTTAGATTCAATTGGCCCTTTAAAAGATTTGTTTGCCATCCAATTACAATAAATGCATACCCTGTCACTTTGCTCATTCGATTCATCTGCCCTAACCACCCACTGCTCACTTAACCTCAATATATTTTATATATTTTATATATGTGTTAGTACGGTATGTGTTGGGAAATGCTTTTGTTTGGTATCAGTTTTTTGTTTCTCTTTCGTTTACTGAATGCTTTATAGCTTTTATAGTGAATTTGATACTGCAGTACCTCCCGGATCACAATTAATTGACTTATTTTTGGCACTTTTAAATTGCTCAAAAACCTGTAATTTGTTATTGTAATGCTTCAATTTTTAAAGGGAAAGTACCACTTTTAAAGAAGATGGTTGTAGGAGGAAGAGCATGAAAAATTAGGAATTGCAATTTGATTTGAGCTCGCCAATCATTAAATAAAATGTCCTGAATACGTGAATTTGGATGAAAATGCAAAACCCAAATAGGCACCAATTTACTGGCAGTGTGTAGCGTCCTCTACTGGATAAAAGGCATCAGCTCTCATAAAACACGTAGACATGCATGTCCTAGAGAGCGCCACCAACTTTCAGTTCTGCTGAAAATCACATTTATTCATATCCAGTAAGTGTGAACAATTTAAATATCACTTGTTACAAAGGGGGACTTTCCCTTTAAACCACTCTGGTATTAAAAATAATGACATGATACAATTTATGGTCAAGAAAATGAAATGCATAAGGTTGGGAAATTATTTGAATGAGCATGTAAATATTCTGTGAGTCCAGCTAGAATTTAATGTAAAAATAAAATTTATTTCTAAAAGTTATTGTTTATTTTTTCAGGCGGAATTTCAAAATTGGGTTTCGACAGAGAATTTGGTAATTTTATTATTATTATTTTTATTATTTTACTAATTACAATTTTTTGTGAGAAATGAGTTCTTAAGTAGAAAACATCAGTTTGATTCTTTGCCAAAACATTTTCTTGCCTAAAATTTGAGATAATAGTAATAATTTAATTTGGTGAAAAAAATACAGCAATTAGTAGTTTTCAATGTATTTTGACTGATTTAGTTTTGTTTAGTTTGTTGTTCCCAGATGCCGCTTTGGGGCCTATCTGTGGGTGACTCATAGTACCAGAGTATTATGGACAAGACGTAGTGAAACTTTACCATCCCATCCCATAGTTAGTCCTCCTTAACTACATTTATAATGGATCCAATAGTAATATAGTTTTGATATTGATTTGAAATGTTAGGTTAAGTTAATGTGAAATTTGAACAACCTGAAACTATGAAATGAAACACAAATATAAACTGTAATTCCACTGGACATACGACTTACTTTATTGACTATCTTACAATAATGAATTAATACATACAATAATTACAAATAGCAAATTATGCACCATTGATCATGGGGAATGTTGTGTTTGCTTCTAAGGAAATCAAAACTGCCAGAAAACTAAAACAATTGGAAGCCTATTGTGTAATTTACGATCAATTAATGTGCTAATTACGAAATATTATTTACTAATTGTGATTTTTTTACTTATGAAGCCGGTGCGGACCTTTTTATTTGACATACTAGCTTACTCGATTTGATGAATGAACTGTCATGATAGCTGCTTATAAATCTTGAGACAAATCACATTGGAAATTTGAATCCAAATTACCTCAAATCATTCAAAATTTTCTATATTCCTAAATTACTTTAAATGTGTTTAATACTAGTGTGGAATGTGCTCAAATCAGACAAGTACTGTACATTTCTCGAAGCATAGAACTTTAAGTTAGTTTCTCACACTCGGGAGGCCTTCATACCCAAACTAATGACAAAACGATTTGAAAGGCTCACAAACACATTTCAGAAAGCAGCAGCATAATCCATACTACTCGTTTCGATTGACATTATCTCACCTGATAAAAATTCATGCACAAATGTTTACTAATCCACTCTCACATTTCAAATGGCACTTACAAAACAAAACACCAAGCATGTTAAAAAATATGCACTACAAAATGGTGCTCTGGTTAATACTTTTATCAATAGATGAATAAACAAAATGTCAGTTCAGGAACAGGCCTGATGGCGCCATTTTGTAGGGCATATTTCTTGAGAATTTCTGTCAACAGCGGCAGTTGCGAATAGAGGGTACTCAAAGAGTAGAGGTTGAATCATTCAGATACTTTCGAGCTTTGGGTTTTCAAATTTTTTAAATAATTACGGTATTGTAATGGTAAATCTAAGAAACTGCTCTCGAGAAACTCTCCGTTTGTGACTTGTTATTTATTGATCTTTTTTGATGCGTTGGCTCGTCATTCGATAGATGATACTGTCACGACCCGGGTCTATGTGCCACATGCCCAAGGCTATGGCAAATATTGATAAACTGATTATGAGCATGGTGAAAAATATGATGTTGAAAATGGCAGGGTAGTCTTCGCTGTAGGTTTCCGCAATGTTAGCACTATCAGCAGCGGACTGAAAAATGCAAAAATAGTTATTCTATAATGTGAAAAATTTGGTTAGTATTTTGATCAGAAAAGCTGAATGAGTAGTACCGTAGGTTCAGGAGGATTCTGGAGGAGGCTGCGGGCCAGTCTTAGTTTGGAATTTTCACTCTGGTAATCGACTGTTAGGACTAGCATGAGAAAGTTGTCTTCGTAGATTTTACTGAGCGTATTTTCCATCTAGGAATAATGAGAAGGTGGCATCAATTATTTACAAACTAGCTATATTTTTTTAATTTCCTGTTTTCTTTTAAATGCAGACCTGCTTCAAAATATCCCGGATAATCAGGATGGCCTCCTTCACTTGAGGAGAATCGGCACCATACATGGATATAAGACCTTGGACAGTCTTTGAGTGAAACCAGACGAGATCAACAACTGATTCCGTCTGCAGCTGCTTAGCGCTGGACCTCAACTGTGAGTGAGTAAATCTGCATTTAGCAGGCTATACAAACTTTTTTAGGAAATGTAAGGGGAATTAAACCCCAAAACACAGATTTTGTCAGACAAGAGTATACCATATACTTTTCTATACCTAAAAAGGATTTCTGTAAATGGACTTCCCTGACCAGCTAAGAAATCTCCTAACATTTAAATGCAATATAACTAATAAAAAGCAAATAATGACAGTACAAACTTGATTAAATTAACCAAAATATTTAGAAATTATTAGGATAATGAATAGTGCATTAATTCAATTAATATATGTAGTTTTTTTATTATATAATCCCTGACTTCTCAAGAATATCTTGGATATTTTTGGATTTTCCCCGAATTTCCTTAATTTATCGGGTTGTTCACATAGAAAAAATGTTGCTGGGTCTAGCAATGCAACTTAAAAAAGTTAACAGTAAGTTTTAAACATGCTAACTGTCTGGTTTACAATTTCCACCTTAAAATATAATTGGCATACTATAGTCAGGCAAAATAAGCCATCTCTCCTATTATGAGTTTTATTAGAGCTTTTCAATCTTACAGCATCAGTTATTTCTTTGAAAAGCTGTAAGTCCATCAAAAACCCCATGTCAGGTGTTAATGTAGAGTTTAAGGAATGCAATTGCCGTCCATTCAGCACAGATTCGTCTGATAATAAATCGTTGGTGAGTTCACGTGGTTCAATGGACACCGATTCCAGCAATTCTGGATACTGTGATTTCACAGCATACATCTAGTAAAGAGATTAGAGGAATGGTTGAAAAAACTGACCTCAAGACATTTGAATTATTTGTTTTCAATATAAGCTCAACTTACTGAATCATCATTCGTGATATCTAACAGGGTTAAATCATCCTCGGGAAATCTTTTATAAATACGGTCAGCCACCACTTGGAATGGCCATCCTGGTGGAACATCCTGAAAAAAAAACCCATTGTTCCAGTTTAAACTGTTAGCGATTATAACCAGTACAAAGATGAATTTAGTGCAGTGTGCATTTTACCACAGAAATCGGAAACTTCGCATAATTGAGGCCCAAGTCTAGATTTTCGAAACCATCAAATTCGGCTACGATTACTGCTTTCGGTCGCTTCAATGGATTCCCTGCTTTAAGTCCTTCCCAATTCAACGACTATAATTTAAGAAAAAATAATGCAAAATTTAGATGCAATTAAATACGGTACCTAATGAGAAGCTTTAAAATAATTTTAAAACCCACTTTGGTCGTTGTAAAGCCTGTAGCTGCCGAAATAACATCTGGAAGCTGGCTGGCTTTTAGATATTTGTCCCGGATATCGGAAGAAATTTGCATGTATGAAGGAGTATGTTGAAAATATACATTGTCTGAGCCTACAAGCAATAATCAGATATTTAGGAATTAATATTAAGGAAATGCATGTTATTTTAGAATGTGATTCATGGTGCTAAGTTATCTGATATATTAAAATATGATTTCAAACAGGTTCAATGTTAGCTAATAAACTTAATAATTTCGCTGGCATTTAACAACCAATTTAGATGAATGAGGGGTTTCACAGACAATATTTAAACAATTTTAAAATTAAAACTGAAAAACAACAGGGTTCAGGTTCTTATCAAAGGTGGGCGTACCACATTTTGTTGTGAAATTATTGCATAACAGGTTGGATTTACCTGTGATTTTCTTAAGAATTAAGACACAAATAAAGCAAGGAGACTCACCTAAAACAGCAGTTATTGTTATGCTGACTGCTGCCACGAAAAGTAGCAGGGAATCACATAATTTAATCATTGTATGTTGTTAAAATAACTTAAATAATCCAAAATTCAGAAGAGTACACGCATCTAAAAACCGGCTGCAACCCGAGGAACCTGAATCTGCAAAAAAGTGCAGATGAGGTCGCGATAGCAGCGCCTCTGTTTAAAGCCGTATTTTTTTTCGTGGTTTTGCTGCATCGTTGCTAAAGAAAAGTGCGTGGATATTAAAAAGAATTATTAATGAGTAGCAAAATATAGATTAAAAATCAAGTGAGAGCTCATTTTATTTTTAAATTGGCTGCATTTGTAAATTATATCATAAGTAAGGTTGGAACTAATTTTTAACCCAATGTCTTGTGGGAGAAAGGAGAGGCTGTGCTACAAAATCTTCTCAAATTATCACGATGCTTTTATACCTATTACATTTTTAAATTCCAAAATTTAAAAAAAAAAATAGTTTGTTAAAGAGCTATATATTTAATAATAATGATTATCAGTAAATTACCAAATTTTAAAATATTTAATTATAATAATGTGAATGGTGAATTCAAATTTGTTCATTCTTATTGTAGGGATAATTTTAAAGATCGTAGACTTTGTTAGTAGATCACACTGCATGTTAAAACCCCTTGGAAAAATGGTAAAAACCACCACAATAGGCGATTGTGTTTTAAAAATGGCTTCGCGCTAATGAAGTTTTACGGTGTTAATACGACTTTTTTTTTTAGTTTTTATGACGGTTGTAGTAATTTCTTTATGATAGTTAATCACACATAATTAAAAGAGGAATTCCTATTCTGTTCAAGAAGATAAATAGCTAATGTAAGTGTGGAATATTTTGCTCTTATTTCCATGACAATATGCTATCTGATTGTTTTCCACCCCCTGTGTGTTTTTTTTTCATATCAAGTGTGCAGGTGACGTTTGTTGATGTGTTATTTCTATGCTGCGTTTGTAAACAACAGTTGTTTATGATAAAACTGCCGCGTTCTCCATTTTAGTAAATTATGCGCACTAAATAAGGAAAACAGTTGAATTTTTGTAGCTATACCTGTTGCTAAGGATACGTGCTAAATGATACCATGATTCTAGGTGCCACGCATTTTTTAATTTAAATTTTAAATTTTATGTTGATTAAGTATTACAAGACTGAGGTTTTAGACTTTAGTAATTTTGCCACGATCACCGGGGCTCAAAAATTTAACAATGAAGGACAAGGCCGTGTTCTAGTGCTGCTAAGCAATTATGATGCTGTCCTCATTTGAACTTTGGCTTGTTATTTTCTTTTGGATAAATTTAAAATCGGTAAAACAGCATCGGTATTCTTTCTCTCTATAAAGCTGCTAGATTTGAGCTTCTGTTGTCACATAGTTGCAGGCTTTCTGAAAAAACAACCTATTTTAAATAGTTAGCATTCATAAATTGATAATTAGTTAAATAATATTCGTTTGAGAATAATGTGATGATTGCAATATTACAAATAATGACCTTCAGTAGTCTAGCTTGCAGTCTACCAGGTTTGGTTATCTGCAAAACTAAAGTTTTAAATGTAGTGATATATCTAAAAAATTTAAGTATAATTGCTTACCGTAGATAAATGTAAATTCAAGCTTAGATTGATATCCAGGCCGCTGAATACAGCCGACCAATACAATAATAGTAGGCTATAGTTGATTGTGTAAATTTGATCGTGAATTTAGATTTTTGTTGTAAACAAAATAGTTGTGTGTGATAGCCTATCTTATCAGTATTTTTGTGCAAACTGTGACCCTTTGATAAAAGTTTTGCTGACCTCTTCATTTTCAGTTTGAACATTGTTTATTTGCCTAAATATAATTTTTGAGTGATATATATATATGTGCCCAGAACTGTGTATCGATGGTTTAAAAATGATAGTTTTCATGGCTTCATCAAGCGTCAATGCTTTTGCAAATATAAAATTACTATATGTTGAATTTTAACAGACGTCATAACTAGTGCTAATCGGTGACCATCTAGACTAGTTTCGTTTTTGTTTTACTGTTATAAGCTTAAATTTGATGGATGTTCTGCTCTTAGTATAGGCATCAACCTGTAAAGTCGATGTCTTCGACCATGACTGCTTAGCATTTTTAGTAATTTTGGTATATTGTCTAAAAAGATGGCTCTAAAAGATGAACCAGATGAAGGTCCACCGTTAAGTCCCAGCTCTGGTAGTTCAAACGGAGTGGACCCTAATATCGATCCTGCGGTCTTAGAAATGGATAATGACATTGGAGAACGGCTATCGGCAACTGCTTTGAAAAGGTAAGTAATTCTGGTCCTATTCTGGCAAGAAAGTTCCACAGAAGACTGCTGAATTACTTGCAGGTTTTTTTTCTGATGTTAGATCTGCAGAAAATATAATATAGCCTATGTACAATGAAACAAGGACTACAGCAAAACTGTGAAAAACTGCATTTCCTTCACGAAATATTTGATCCACGTGCATTGAGCCCCATTTTAGCACAACATTTTTGTGAAAGGAATGCATCTTTTAACAGTCAATAAAAAAAACTGTGGGGGAACTCTTAATATTTCTATTTTTGATTTCATTGTTGGCCTGTATTGAATTTTCGACAGTTTTAGCCTCGGGTGTTGCAATTTACTGTGGAACTTTTTTGTGTTCTTCGTATTCCCTTTTCCCCTTTGCCACATTTTATCACAAAGTCTCTACCCTTTTATCACTCCCAATATACAATGCCACAAATCCATTAATCCTCCTCTTCCTCAAAAATAAGTTAATGAATAATATTTGGGAAAATATAAAACAATTCATAATGCAGTGTAGTGCCAGACAATTAGTTGTAAACTGGAAAAGTCATGAATTGAAATGTGTAGCTTCTTAATTAATAGGTTATAGGCCTACTTTTACTCTTATCAAATATGAAACTACTAATATCTAACCATGCACTAAAAATATTTTTAATATTTAATATAAAAATAATATGTTTACAATCGTTATATATATTCATTATTTCTCAATTGTTTGTATTGTTGTTTTTTTTATAAAATTATTGGTTTACTTCATACTCCCAGCATATTGTGACCGTGTTTCCAGCATAATCTAAAGTAGTAATAAATTTTAATCTTATCTATAACTCTTCACATTTGTCTCAATCAAAGCTTTGGCCTACCTCCCCTTCACTTAAAAGTACTTCCTATGCTGTTCCCTACCCCTTATCAACAAATTTGTCGGAATCCCTCTTCTCTCTCTCCTAACGTGTGTAATGGTGAAAGTAAAATTGGTATGGCCACTAAATGGCTGTATGTAAGATTTCCTTTATTTAATATTAATAAGCTATTTGCATATTTTCAGTCCTTTCCATTTGCAAGGAGCTTTAGAATTGGGACAGCCAATGGATCATTGGGATTATAGCGGGACACAGGATGACTTGAATGCAATGGATTCGGAAGACAATATTGTTTATATGCCTGGAAAGGGCATGAAAAGATATTATCCCGCCATGCGTACCATAATTCCCATTCGCTTCGAACAGAAGTAAAGATGCAGTTTATCAATTATCGTGTTCTTGGGAAAATTTTGTATTCTTTTTAATAGTAGGCCTGTAAATTATACTTTTAGAGACCGCAAAGTTTTGCCAGTAGACAGTGTTGGATTTTTCTCTTTCGCTACGTTTGCATGGATGACCGCGCCAATGTGGAAGCTCTTTCGCAAAGGAACATTTGGATATGAATCCTATCGGTGCTCTATTATGGAATCGTGCATGTTAAATTTCCAGAGGTTAGAATACCTCTGGGAAGAAGAACTAAAACAAAGGGGGCCAAAGGAAGCTTCGTTGTTTCGTGTTTCTTGGCGCTTCATGCGCACTCGAGTTATCGTTGCCACGTTCATTTACACCCTGGCAATTCTACTCGGATTTCTGACACCACTCATTTTCTTGCCGATATTAGTGAATAATGCTCACAAAGCAGAACACTATTACCTAGAAGGAGTTCTTGTTGCCATCGGCATATTACTTGTCGATGGTTTCCGGGCGGTACTAGTCAGTTTTCACGGCGCCGTTTACATTCGAACTGGTTTGAGACTTCGATCGGCCTTCCTTACGATGGTGTACCGAAAAGTCGTCAGCATGAATACGTTGGGTCAAACAAGTGGTGGTCAGGTAGGGGTGACAGACTTTAAGTTACCTAAATGAATTTATTTCCCTTTTTAATTTCTTGAAAATACGTTTATTATTGACGTGCTTGTTATCTGATCATCATCTAAAAGGTTTCAATTCAACTCAATACCCTATAATCAGCATATGATACCATTTGGTGGGGGGGGGGGGGAAGGTTAAATGTACTCGGTTCTGACAAAAGTTATTTTCTGAAATGGGAATAATGTACATTGCCAATTACATTTGGTTTGTTGGAATATACACATGAAGTAAATCCCATTTTGGGGTAGTTTCTTCACAACACCACATCTGTAAAATTAGACCTAGTTTGGTATTTTCTTACTGATATGACAACCTTTTTATTTCATAGATCATGAACCTGTTTTCAAATGATAGCGCCCGCCTTCTAGAGTATGGTCAATTTCTCCATATGTGGGTAGCTGGGTTAGTCAGCATCATTGTCGCTTTTTCGTGGATTATCTGGGAGTTGCAGGCGGCGGGTGCAGCTGGTGTCGCCGCTTTTCTCATGTTCTTTTTCCTGCAGTATGCCTGCACCGTTTTAATCGCTCGATATCGAGCAAATGCTGTTAAATTAACGGATAAGCGAGTAAGTGTTTTGTCAGCAGGGCCTTTTTTAGTTTCCAATTTAAATATTTTTCATTACTTTTATCAAGGAAATGGGACATTAAAGACCATAAACAAACATTTCTCAAAGTTTTAGCACTAACCAATCTAGTTCCCCATTTGTTTTAAGCCTAGTATACGGGCTGAAAGCCAATTTGTATAAAACTTGTTTATTTGATAATTGTTTTTAACAAAAATAGTTGTATGAATTCAGGTTCGTTTTGGGGAAATTTTGTTCGAAATTAAAAAAAAAGGGTTATATACGTTCGCAGACAATGTTCAGTTCGGCCAAAATTCCATTCAACATTTTAGTTTTGCCTAAAAAAATGTATTTTCTGAATATAAATAAGCCTGTAAATTTACCTGAAAATACCTAAATTAAACTGAAATAATTCCGGTTTAAGAATATCATGTTTAGTTTGCACAAAAATGATTCCTAATATTATTTTAAAAAAGTAAAATCAAGCATTCTTACTTTATATTTAGCAGTTTTCACTTATCTTAAGCCGCTATGTTAAACAGCGATATATATTATTTAAAAAATACTTTGCCAATTTGCCCCAATATAAAATTTTGGTTCAATAAACTAGACATGATTATTTATCAAATAAAAAAGGTTTCATGTAAATTGGTGTCAGGCTCTCTTTTTGGCATATTTTGGATTGCTGTGCTATTTTGTTCCATACAATTTTACATTAAATATAAGCTTCTTTATCATTTTAAACAAAAATTAGGTATTGATATACTAATTTAAGTAACTATAGTCAAACTATTCAAGAATTTTTATTTATACTTATATTCCAGGCTGATAAAAAGTGTTTGAGAGCTAGTTTCATTATTTTTTTATGATTTATGCAAATACTAATCCCATTCTGGTAAAAGAAATGCAGTGCTTGATTAGCTTGGCATAGACCTAATCAAGTTAAATATTAACATGTTCATGCTTAAATTGTAGGTTCAGAAGACGAAAGAGGCATTAACCGCTGTTAAAGTTATAAAAGTTAATGCATGGGAACAGGTTTTCCATAAAATTATTTCTGGTAAGAAATAAAAAGGATGGAAATTTCCATTAAAATTCAAATAAAACTGTGGGTCTTTTCTGAATATTTTTATTTTTTTTCTTGCTGTCGATTAGGTATCCGCGGTGAAGAATTACATCAGCTTCATAATGTCGTTTTTTTGCATCTATTAAGTACAGCAATGTCCAATTGTCTTCCTTCTGCTGCTGCACTCGTTACTTTCATAGCATGCTTTGCATTAGGGAATGATCTTAATCCTGCCCAGGTATACAAGTTTTCCTATCAAATTTAGCATTCTCTTTCCAGAAAAAAAAATTATATTTCTTTTTTTTTTGTGGAATTTTAGGGATTTGCGGCATTAGCCGTTTTTATGTGGAGCCGTCACGGGATAGTTTTTTTGCCTGTGTCTCTGGGGGCAATTGCTCAAGTTAAAAGTACAATGTTTCGTGTAAAGGTTAGCAAGCTATAGATTCAAATTAAGAAAATTATTTTTCTTTAATTGGAAAGCTAATAATATCTTAACTTTACAGGAACTCTTGTTACAGCCAGATACTAGGCCTTGTATCTCTAAACCGAAGGATTTGGGTCATTCAATTTGTTTAACAAAGGCAACGTTTGCTTGGGATCGTCCAGTTGAAAGTGGTTGCGATGTTGGGGACCTTAAGTTGGAAATGATTAATAACGGGAAAATGAATAACTGCCAACATGACAATATCGAATCAGATGCTACATCGCCCTTAACAGTAAGCGAGAATGCCAAGTACATTGAAGTTTTGCATGACGTCAGCACGGCCATCCAAAAAGGACAACTTGTTGGCATTTGCGGGCCGATGGGAAGTGGAAAAAGCTCGCTTCTGTCAGCAGTCCTTGGTCAGGTAAATAATATGTCCAACTCTTTTGCTTTTTATTAAGTAAGGTAGCTGCCCATATGCATGCATGTTTGTAGAAACTGTTTAGGAATATTTAAAAATTTTATTCTGTTTAAATACATATTTTCTTAATAAAATGTTCTGTTTTCATATTTATTTTTATAAATAATGAATTATTGGAATGAAAAATTGAAAAATGCATTAAATATGGATAGTAAATGTGAATTTCTTAAAGGATTTAACAAATTTCTCTTCAAATATTAAAAAAGGTACTATACTTAATAAAGAGGTAGGTGTCAGCCCATTCATTATAGGGCATTACACTGGCATGGGTAGAATTGCATATTTAATTAGGTCTGCAGTTTATACAAATATGTAATGCTATTAAATACTGAAAAACTTTTATTTGACAAAAGCTTGTAATACTGCCATCAACTGTTTTCTGATATCAACTGGCAATTGTTTGATTACAACTTTTTAAAGATTATATTTTAATTTTTAAACAGAATGTGACAAACAAACAGTTCATAACTTGGTTATTAAATAATTTAAAAACAATTATTTCGCAAAATAATTTTCTACTCACAAAAATGCTATCACTCTTCACTTCATGAAAATGACAAAATAACTTTTTATTTGTTTTAGATGCATTTGTTGAGAGGAGACTTGGCAATACGAGGCAATGCCGCCTATGTCCCTCAGCAGCCATGGCTTATTAAAGCAACCGTTAGGGGAAATATAATTCTGGGCGATTTATTGGATCCGAAGCACTATTATAACGCGATCCGTTGCTGCGCACTGAACGACGATCTCCACACTTTGCCTGCAGGCGATCAGACTGAGGTGGCTGAAGCCGGGATCACCCTTAGTGGCGGACAGAAGCAACGTGTGGCCCTGGCTCGTGCAGTTTATTCCGACAGAGACATAGTCTTACTCGATGACCCACTCGCCTCGCTGGACAATTTGATAGCCGAGTACGTTTTCAAGCACTGCATCCAAGGAGTGCTGAAAGACAAAACTGTTTTGTTTGCAACTTCGCAAGTGAAGTTTTTGCAATCCTGCGATTTTATTATTTTTCTACGGCACGGCCAAATTGTGGAACAAGGAACGCCCTCTGAACTCTCTGAATTGGGAGGATTTTATTCTAATTTTGTACAAGAATCGAGTACTTATGGAAATCCGGATATCACCAAAGAACTGCAGGAAAAAAGTAAGGGAATTTATTATGCCACCATTATCAAGTTATTTTATGAGTGTGTATTTCCTTATTAAGTGGAAAGGGAGCATTGATAAATCATAAAATCAGTCGGGGGAGGAAATGCTGATGAGATGTTCAGTGATTTCACCATACTTTAAGCAAACTCCAAAGCTCTTGCTTGACTGCTCGTGGCTAAAAAAAAAAATTAAAGTATGTTGGAGGCAAAATAGGAAGGGGGATATGTTGGCGAATTTAGGATTTGCAGTCAAATCCTACAAATAAGGGATTATGAAAAAGGGTTTTGTCCAACTCGTGTCATATTTGTACTACTTGCGTGTGCTCTCAGTTTGAACACACTAAAAAATTCTAACCACTGATTGGGGGTGCAGGGAAACTTCATCTCAAAGCAAATCTGCAATATTAATTGCCTACATCTTAGGTGGTTTATTTCGGAGAAGATCATCTCCAACCGGAAAGCCCTCCGATGGAAAGGAATCTGTGGCTTCTTCAAGAAGTGCCGATGGTTCGGCAGCCCCATCGGTGGTTTCTTTAGTTGATGGACGATTGGTTCAAGCTGAAGAGAAGGGTCAAGGTAGCATCACCTGGAGCACGTATTTTGAATATATACGAGCCATGGGAGGCGTCGGCATCGCCATTGGCATCACACTGAGTGTAATTATCTTTATGGCTGTCACCGTTTTATGCAGCTGGTATTTGGGAATGATCCTGTCAAAAGACAGTAAAGGGGTGAGAATGGTTTTAAGTTTATTTCAGGATGATGCAAATACTGAGTGTTAAAAAAACGATCTCTTCTGAATAATGGTGTGTGTAACAAATATAATTAATTAATTTACTCTTTGGACTTCTCGTGATGTCAAAATGCTAACCCCTTACACCTGCAAATATTGGAATTTTGATTTCAGAGCATGATAAGAAGGTGGTTTTTCTAATGAGATCTTTTTTTGAACAAGCAGTTATATAGGACTGGTATTTCCCATTTTTGTAATGTTGGTTATTTTTTTCCAGTTGCTTTTGAACAACCCAATGAATTTTGCAAGTAATATCAGTACTTACCCCAGCAATGTCTCGGATGTCATCTCCGTTGATAATGACACCATTGCAAATGGTACCTTAAGTGAACGAAGTGCCGACATGGAATATAAGAGTGATCCCACAGAAACTACCTTATACGTAATGGTATTTGGGATCCTTCTGTTAAGCATGATTATAACGGCTATATTTCAAGCTTTTATTTTCTCAAAGGTATTCTTATTTATAATTAATATTATTGAATCCATATTTCTCTTGGTTTGGAGGTAATGCAATTTTCTTCTTTCAGGCTACCATAGTAGCCTCTCGGCGTCTCCATGATCGTATTTTGGACAAAATATTTCATGGAACCATGCGATTTTTTGAAACGACTCCTATTGGTCGTATTCTGAATATATTTTCAAAAGATTTGGATGAAGGTGTGTATATGTCATTTACAGTTTCTCTTTAACATAATAAAATATAACTTGTTGTCTGAGTGGCTAGCACTCTCGCTTGGCACTCGGGAGACCTGGGTACTCATTTCAAGGTCGACTGAGGTCAAAAAGTATGTTAGACTTTAGCCAGGAGAAGTTTGGTAAAACGTTATAAAAATTTAAGTAATGTCATGTTAAAAGGTGGCATGATTAGTGCCAGCAAAGCTTAATCTAGAGCTAGAACTGAAATATTTGAGATTTATAAAGTAAATTCTGTATAATTTGTAAGTAGAATACATGAAACATAAGATACTAATTCAGAATTTTGTTCCTTATAGTTGATTTTATGCTCGCAACATTTTTAAACGTCTGCTGCTCTTTACTCGCTGGGAGCGTGTTGTCGTATATGATGGTGGCCGCGGTTTTTCCATGGTTCTTACTAGTACTGCCCGTACTAGGCTCACTGTTTTTGTATGTAGTGCTCGTCTTCCGATCCACGTCCCGGGAGGTGAAACGCAGGGAAAATATTTCCCGTTCGCCGCTTTTTAGTCACATCAATGCCACGCTCACTGGCCTGGCCACGCTGCACGCGTACGAAAAAGAGAAACTGTTCGAAAACGAATTCGTCCGTCTTCAAGACGATAATTCCACATTGAACCACTTGCTCGTCGGTTGCATCAAATGGATGGGCTTTCGGTTGGATATCGTAGTTACTTTGGCAACTACCGTTGTGGCGGGACTCGTTGTGTTCTTGCACGGCTCAGTCGATCCAGCTTTTGCCGCATTGGCCTTAGTCTACTGCAGCACTGTAAGTAGTCAATTTTATTTTTATTTACAAGGTTATATGGCATTGCTATTGGCAGAATGAAATTCACTTATAAACTTGTTGCTTTCCAAATTAGATGGGGGGATTATTTAACTATACCGTGCGCGTCACAACCGAAACCCAAGCTCGGTTTACCAACGTAGAGCGTATTTTAAGATACGAGCAGTCTTTAGAAGAAGAAGGTCCTGGCAGATCGCAGCCTCCTACTTCGCGTGAATGGCCATCCAAGGGCCAAATTATATTTGAGAATGTAGATCTGCGCTATAGAGAGAATCTTCCATTGGCACTGACCAATGTATCATTCACTGTCGAATCTAATCAGAAGGTGGCTATCGTGGGCCGCACTGGTGCGGGGAAATCTTCCATCGGCGTGGCCCTCTTCCGATTGGTAAACAGCTCTCGAGGTCGCATCCTCGTTGACGACGTGGACATCTCGCAAATTTCCCTTCACAATCTCCGTTCCCGTATGTCCATCATCCCTCAAGATCCAGTTCTTTTCCAAGGGACGATACGCTTCAACTTAGACCCGCAGAATTGCTACCACGATGAGGAAATTTGGCAAGCTTTGGCAAAAATTCGTCTTCAAGATAAGGTGATTGTTTTTACCAAAAATGTTGCTAGACTCCCTTCCCGAAACATTTTAGTTTTAAAATTCTAAAGTTATGCACGTGTATATTTTAGATCACTTCTATGGATAAGCAATTGTCTTTTGTGGTGGCAGAAAGTGGAGATAATTTTTCAGTTGGCGAGAAGCAGTTGTTATGCTTGGCACGGGCCATTTTACGAGGCAGCCAAATTCTTTTCATGGATGAAGCCACGGCTGCCATGGACGATGATACCAATTCACTTATTCATCAAGTTTTAATGGACTCATTTAATGACTGTACCATTTTAACTATTGCTCATCGTTTACAGCATGCTCAAGATTATGATCGTGTTTTGGTACTTCAAGATGGCAAGGTAAATGTTGATTTTCAATTTTTTTTGTGATATATTCTACCTGCTAAGCTGCAATGTAATTTTTTTAATCAAATTTCAAAATTGTTAACTACATAACATTCCTGCCAATTTTTTTTACAGGTTGTTGAATTCGATGATCCCAAAGTTTTAGCGTCAAACCCATCTTCATTGTTTGCAAAAATGGCACAAAGCGGACTATCCTAAATTGGTAAGGCAAAGCCATTTTTAACATCTTTGTAACCAAGTATCATTTTTAATTTATGCACAGGGTGATTTTTATTTAAAATGAATTGGGGTTATTGCCTTGAAAAAAATCAATTTATGACAATTTTTTTAAACAAAATCAATTTATTAAAAATGATTTCAGAAAAGTGAATTGTGAAATTTATTATTGGTAATAACTTGCTTCTAAAATGTCCCATACAGATAAATGTATCCTTTAATAGTGTTTAAAAAAGCATTTACATTAAAAACAAAATACCCTAATGGCAATTACACGTGAATTTCCATACACACAGTAAAGTAATTTCATTTATATACAGTCGAAAAATAAAAAAAGATGACACATTTAGCAGGTTAATTTAAGTACAGTATGAACTTGTCCTTTCTCAAGATTTTCAGTAAAATTTCAATTCGTATGTGCATGAAAATAGCACATTACAGATTACAATGTTCAAGTGGTGGCAGTTTTGCGACAGAAAAAAATACCCTGCAAAAACAAAAGAAATCAAATAATTGAATGACTTTAAAGAAAAATATAACATAAAATAACTTACTGGTGTGAATATTTAGTAGGAATCGTGAGCAAGTTCTTCTGTCTCACGTTAGTTACACCGTAATTTAGATGGTGCATTAGTTCTGTCAGGTCAGAAATTTTGTAACCGGAATAGTATTCCAAAGTAAGATTCTTTAAAGCATTAAGAAAGATACAAAAATACAGTTTGTTTTTCCTCTTAAAATTTGATTTTTAATGTAAAAAATACTTACCCATTCTTCCAATTTCGACATCTTCAATGCTAGGGAGAGGGCTGCTGCTGCCATCAAAGAATCTGGCATATCAACTAATTCGTAATCCAGAAGTGAAACCTCCAAGATGTACCTTGCCAAGGTCAACAACTCCAAACTCTGCTTGGAACACTATTTCAATGAGATAAAAAGATGCAGTGTAAGTTAACAGTGTAGAAGAGTAGCTAACTATAACAGGCATTAAGTGTGAAGGAACATGCCCTTGCGTAGCGGCGCAGGAAAGTGTAAGAAAGTGGAGCTCCAAGGTCAAAATTGACAACTTTGAGCATCCTGATTTCCATTCGCAACAGTTGACGGCGGTCATAAGCATCATCACAAATGTATAGAAAGTCGTCCACTGCCGGAGGGCTTCGTTCGTCATACTTGGAGGCAATCAGAAGTGCGGTGGAACCAATGAGTTGTAAAACAGTCTTGGGCACTCTCTCTCGGGAAAGGTACATGTCGACCAATTTGACTGCCAAGTAGAGCGTTTCGTGATTTAATTCAAAGCTTTCTTGTACTTCAGCCATCCAGTCTATAAGGACTGCCCGCATGTGTCTGGAGATTTCCCGCTGGCGCTCCATGTACTTGGGGACAATGAATTTTTTCTGAAATTCACAAAGTTTAGTCCAGAAAAAAACAAAAAAGCTTCCAGTCTGTGCAATTTATCACTTATTTGTTATTACCTCCCGCTCCTTAAAGTATTGGAAAATGTCCTGCACATACAGAGGAGAAGAAAAAAGATCACTTGAAGTTTCTGCATCAAAGTCCATCACGCCCTCGGGAACGTTGGATTTCTTAACGCGAGTGCTGACTGACATCTTAAGAATATAAGTAAGAACCAAGAAATGTAATTTTTAAAAGTTTCAAACAGAGTTAATACTGAATTCTGGAAGTGGGGTTTTGACTTTTCCTGACAGAAAAGTCAGTAAAGAGATTTTTTAAGTAAAAAAATCTCTAAGGCTATTACATTTCTGGAGTTATCCAGGCTACTTTTGGATTCGCTCAAAGAAGCAACGTTCACTGTTGAATTCAAACTGAAAAAATATACCAGATTTACATGGTGGTCACTTTAGTTACTTTTAAAATAAGTCTTATAATACTTTATTACAAATTTACCTTTCTTCTGCACTTTCAAATGCATCTGAAAGATCGGCACTTATAGATTCGCTGTCCTCGGACTTATTGATTGAAATTTCTGCAGTTTTGCCACTTAGCCGTTTTGATTTCCTCTGTTCCTGCGAAAGCTTGAGCGAATTGAAACTTTGCGAACGAGTTACTCGTTTCTCTTCTTTTTTCGTCGTCTGGGCTTCAATGATCTCGACTGCCTATATATACAATCAAGCATTAGTAATGCCAAATTTAGAATTGTAAAACTGTTTAAGATAATTATTTTTAACTAACATTCGTTATATCTCCAAACACCGCTCTTTTTTGATCTGGACCACCTTCAGGTGATGCTTCTGCCATTCTCTTTGATGCATTGTCAATAACGACTTTTCCAGAGGTTACTTTGGCCTCTTTTTGGTTCTGTTGAAAATATATGAAAAAAATGGCGGGGTTACTGGTTATCCTCCATGCCATTCTGCTGTATACCACTGCATTTAAATATTTAACCTAACTTCAAGGAGAATGTTTAGATATGTTGCTTACCTTTATCACACCACCAATGTCCTTATTACATGCAATTCGTGTAGCATTTCGAGTGGATAACGCCATTCTTTGATTAAAAATTTTGAGAAGTAACCAGTCTGAGGACGCAAGAAGCCAAGCCACCGACGCTTTCAAAAAATTTTCACTATTGTGCCAACCTTGGATAGTTCGAGCCGTTTTTTAAAGATTTATTTTCTTGCAACTATTATTAAGTTTAACCTTTGTTATATACCTAACCTAGAATAATATATTTTCTAAATAAATTCTACTAATTGTCTCAACATTTAATCTTTGTCCAAAAATATTTAAGCCCAACCGACCGGTGCAACGTTCAATCCCGCTCTATTTATCAGTAACTTTTAAATATAGCACGCGTGGCCTGGTTTAGCCTTTCCATTGGCTGTCGCCAGACCACGTGACTCATAAATGCGCCAATGCTTGGGCCCGTAGTGCTGCCCTCTCGCGAAAGCACAATGATGTAACATGTAACACCTTGTTTTTGCAATGTACATTCATTTGTAGTGAATACATTTGAGAAGTTTGTAATTAAAAACTCTGCATGAAAGTGCCTCAGACAGATCAATTATAAAGTTGAAAATGCAAAGTGTTATCAAAACAGTGAAAGGGACAGCTTTAAATGTTGCTGAATACTTGACACCAGTTTTAAAGGTAATGCACTGACCACTACTGACAGCTGCTGTACAAGGCTTATCCTTGGACGAATTTGATTTAATGCTTATCATAAATGGCCCTGATGACACTTAGTTTGGATTGTCTTGTTTTTCATTATAGGAATCCAAGTTTAAGGAGACAGGAGTAATAACACCAGAGGAGGTAATGATTAAGTCAAGTAAGGTAGTCATCAACTGTAAATAGGCAGGAACCTATACATGATCAGAAAATAAGCAATTCACAATTTAACTTCATAGAAGATACATGTTTTTCTCGCGAATACCTTTGCCATAAATATCTTGCTTACCATAATTTAGCACATTCTGCAAATATTACTTAATGCAAAAGTGTCACAGTTATGCTTAAACATGATTGCCAGCATTTTGTGGCAATAGAACTGCCAGAGTTTTGCACATTCCTTGAAGGTCTATATTGACTGGCACTTATCGGTACTATTGTATGGTGACAGACCAACATTACTGCTGTGCTGCGATGCCATCCAGAACCCTCAACCTAACGGACCCCCCAACCTAACCCGTCTTCACCCCCGGACCCACCCTAATCTAACCAAACCTAGACTAACCGTACGTGTACATAAACTTACATTTAGCCCTTGTAGGATGGCAGCATAGCAAAGCAGTTTGTCCGTCGTCATACATTAATGTCCATTTATCTCTGTCATACCATTTACATAATTCTATCATTATTTTTATATGTATTTAAAAAAGCAATGCAGATTTATCTTCTTTTCTTTTACAACGTTTAAGCTAAATAATCTGGAAAGGGGCAGAGCTGTAGAAAATAAGATCAGGCCGTAGCCAGAGATGAAAGTCGAGGGGGCATCCCAAAGTTTTGGGGGGCATTTGTTATATTTTTTATGGTACCCAATTATTTTGGGGAAGCACGGGAGTTTTTTTGGGGGGCGGGGCATTATTAATTAGATATTGAAGGCCAAGTGTTGGGGAGTAATTTAGACTACCTGTTTCAAATATAGAATCTTGAAATGTTTGCAAACGGGAAGAGGGGACTACAACCTCAGCCAGGTCTTCGCTAATTTATGTGCTCATATTTTAGAGCTTTTCCTTCCCATTAGCTTTTTGAAACTATACCACTGTATGAAATATATTGGTGGAATAGATAGTGGAGTGAGTAGAGAAGTGCCATAAAGCCGAAAGGCAGGTGGGCGGAGAGGTGGTGAAGTTTCATTATTGTATGAAATATATTATACATGTACGGTACTGTGCCACTTCCCTCAAATTACTTATGATAAAGTCGCTACTGTTCTGAATGCAATTACAGTTTGTTATTGCCGGAGATCACTTAGTTCACCACTGCCCAACTTGGCAATGGGCATCGGGGGATGAGACCAAAATAAAGCCATATTTACCCAAAGATAAGCAATTTTTAATCACAAGAAATGGTGAGTGCCTACCAACAGTTGTCTCTAAAATTGTTACATTTTAATGTAAAGAAAACTACGTTTTTAGTCCCTTGTTATAGACGGTGCAAGCAAATGGAATACACTGGAGATCAAGAAAAGGTGATAGAAGCGGATGACGAAGATGGTGGCTGGGTTGACACTCATCATTATGCAGAAGGAACCCGCACTGTTCTACTAGAACAAGCTTGCTCTGAAATGAACCTCGAATCCAAGGCATGCTTTTCAATTTTCTTCTTTGGGAAAATATTGGGAAACAGGGAAAATATTGGGACCTAAAATTGATTAGGCTCGTACTTCTTTAAGGATGATTCTGAAATGGGCAGTGGAATTTCTGCAAATATTGCTGGAGGGACAAGGAAGGATAGCGAGGATGACGATGAAGATGATGAAGAGGCAAAAGATATGGAAGAATTTGAAGAAAGTGGATTGCTCGAATCTGCTGATGATGTATGAAAATAATCTTTATTTACATCTTATGGATTTAATAACATTTTTTATTAATACTTAATTTGTGTGTCTAACACTAAAATAGGCAACTTTAGACATGTCTGCCAAGTTGTCTAACTCTCAGTCCGCTGGGATCGAGGTCAGTCCGGTGGATGGATCTGGCTGTGCCAGCGGTGGAGAAATCATCCAAACTAGAACCTACGACTTAAATATTACCTACGATAAATTCTATCAAACTCCCAGATTATGGTTGTATGGTTATGATGAGGTAACTCTGGTGTAATTGCCTTTTCTAAAACTATTCTTGCTATTATGTAACAGGGTTGTCACTGACCTGCAGAACTGGTTTGCAGAATTTGGTTTATTTAATGACAATGTAGGGCAATTGTTTAACTAGACAAACTAATGTATGAAATACTCGTGGTTTTAAGTTAAGACATGTGTTTAATGTGATTGTTAGTGTAATACTTGGGATTACGAATGTTTTATTTAAGTAGATTGCCAGTAAATGAAGAATTATTTTAATTAAATGGTTGTGCCAAATATTATACTAACTCTCTACGAAACATAAAGTAGTATTTCGAGCTTGCTTGATATATTTATTAAAATCTAATGCTGATATATTTTAAAGGGACGGTCTCACTTTGAAACAAGTTATTTTTAAACAGTACACAATTACTAGATATTAATTTCTGTGTCAATAATAATTGCAG
>JAQIXP010000451.1:0-25967 GCA_034700285.1 Proteroiulus fuscus
AGCAGCTGATTGCTAATGAAAGGCAACATGCTGCCATCTAGTGGCCCAACGAAAATGTACACTTAGGCCTACTTTTTCTTGAGGACAGAGCACCTTTAAAATATAATACTTCAAAATGTCCTCAGAAAACTCCCAAATAAACCATATTTGTCACAATCTAGAATGACGCAAAATAAATAGATATTAATTACAATTACCAATGTTGTTTTGGGCATTTTTCCAGCCTAAACCACAGCCTACTAATATTTTTTTTTATTTATGCATATATTTATGAAATAAAAAAAAACTTAGTAGACTGTGCCTAATTAAACCTTCCCCCTCCACTGCCCTCCACCTTAAATTTTTATGCTTGAGTTTGTTGGTGCTAGGTGGCGCTTAAAAGTACTTTTTTGTCAAAGCTTGGAACTGGTCAAAATGTCATTCAGCTATTCGGCTCTGCCATAGCAAGGCTCTGGTAATCTATGCTGGTCCAGTCATTAAATTATGAGTGATGTTTCAAAAGTTGCTGTGAATTACAGTCTTAAATTTGTGAGTGTCGTTATTGTTACTTTCCAAATCTATATTGTATTTCCTCTCTATACTACTTTTTCATTGCAATTATTTGAGACTTATAGGTTTTCATATTGGTGATCATCCTATGTTGGGTGTATACCTTGTCCACTGGGATTTTCATCAGTAGAAGGGTGCTGCAGGCTTCATCTTGATGTTATAAAGTAAAAGATGGAGAATAGCATAATACAGGAAAGATTCAAAGAATTGTATCATTTAATTCATCAGTGCCAGGATGAACGCAACAGAAGTGATCATAATTTGGCCAACATTGCGAAAACCCATGAACGAATGCAGCATGAACAAAAGTTGTCACCATATTATAAGGTTTGTTGCATCTAACTATATGCTTTTGTTGTTTTGATGTTATTAAGCTTATGTTTCCAGGGTGGTATTTGGGAGTTCAGAGGTGGGGGGGGGGAATCATTGATGGGCGCCGTCAGGTTTTCTTGCAGGGGGTTAGTATGATCCCCCTCCCCGGAGGGAAATTTTTTTTAAAATGTTCCTCCAAATGGTGTAAATTTTACTTCTAACACTTAATTTCATTAATGTAAGTATGGTATTAAAAAGTATTGGGAGGCAGAAGTTTGCTATACATTTTTTATAGACGTTGTAGGGTAAGTTTCTGACCCCTTATGGACATTTTTAAGAGGAGGTGGGGGGATTGCCATGAAGAGGTGGGGGGTAAAACCCCTGCAAATACCACACTGCCTATATACCCCCAATTGCATGCAAACCTAGGAAAATTAATGATAAATTGACCATTGTGGATGGCCAATTGATCAAATTGAATCGGCTATAAAAACCAATAGTGATTTTATCTGGTTTTTATTGATTATAATACAGGTAATGGCAGATCCGGGGGGGGGGGGGGGGTCATGACCCCCCCCCCCCCCATGACCCTCTCCATAAAACGATTTGCACGTAAGGCAAGCTTACCCTACTGATTGCACAGGTCTAGACCTTATAGCCATCCTTATCCGTGGTTTCTTCCCCCGTCCCACCAAAAAAAAAGGTCTGGATTCAGGCCTGACGAATTGGAACAAAGTAAGGGATGTGGTCATGGCAAATTTTATTAGTACTGCCCTGGCAATAATTCGTCTGGTCGAGGGACCATGGATAAAATTAGGGCAGCCGGCCGTGGGAATTGAACCCAGATCTCCACAGTTTAATTCTATACTTCATTTGGTTTGCAAAGATTTCTTGCTCTAGTCGTCATGTGTTTTGAGGTAGTGACTAGAGCGCTATAAAAATTCTGCTGTGTACTAACTTTTTACTTAAATTTGCCCATGTCTAACCAATACTATGCTAGAAGTATTTATTTTCACAATGTTACCTCGTACAGAATTTAAATACTCAAACAATATTCGTTCAGAATGGTGTAAAGAAAACTAATTTTTGTTAAATTTATAGACAAAGTTGCGAGGATTGTACAATACAGCATCACAAGATGCCGAGAGCGAAGCAGAATTACTCCGTAAAGCGCTGGAAAAAATCGCAGAAATTCGGGCAATAAGAAGCGAAAGACGAATTCAAGCTAAGAATGCAGGTACTGTGATGGTTAATGAACTTATACATTTTTTTCCTCTCTTATATACCAAAGTTTGTAAACTGCAATAATTTGCTAGATCGGCCTAAAGAAGCGATTCGAAGAGGAGCTTTAATGAAAATGTTGCAGCATGATGCACTGACACTTCGGCTTTGGATTGGAAAATTGGGAGAGAAACCGCCACCATTGTGTGGTGCCATACCAGCTGACAACAATTATATTGCCAAGGTAAACGTTTGCTAAATAAGTTTGTGCAATTCAAATTGCAGATGTTCTACAGGCTTGCAATTAACATTTATCCTGCATCAATTAAGGTCAGAGATATGGTTGCAGCTCTTGTGAAAGGATCAGATGGTGATGAAAATTGGATTTTGGCAGAAGTGGATCATTACAATCACAGTACCAACAAGTAATTATAAAATTGTATATGTGAGATGCTTCAAAAAGAAACAAGAATTATATTATTTAATAAGCTTTTAATTTAAATTATTTGGGAAAAATTAAAAGTGGTATGTGGTTGTTAGGTTAAAATAAGAAAATTAGGTAAGTTTGGAAACTGGTGTTAGAATAACTTCATCAACAGAATCCTGTATTTTTATTTAAACGTAGATATGAAGTTGACGACATTGATGAAGAACAAAAAGAACGTCATACATTGAGTAGACGACGGGTGGTCCCACTTCCTTTAATGAGAGCAAATCCAGAGACCGATCCAGAAGCCCTTTTTCCAAAAGGAACCTTAGGTAATAAAACGTGAAAGATTTGCATCAAAAATAGTGTTATAATACATCATTTGAATTGTTTATTTTAAGTCATGGCTCTGTATCCACAAACGACATGTTTTTATCGAGCTATCATACACGAATCTCCCAAAGGACCACAAGATGAATATCAGGTTTTATTCGAAGATTCATCGTATGCTGAAGGGTATTCTCCGTCCCTCAGTGTTGCGCAAAGATATGTCATTGCATGTAAGGAAAATCGAAAAAAGTAAGGGCACTTCGTTTTTGGTATTCTTATGCAAACAGTTCCAGTAATTTTTTTTTTTTAAAGATAATTAAATGCAGTAATTATTCATTCAAATTCTTGATATTGAAATTCTTGATAACTGAAATTTATTTATCTTTAAATCTAAGCAAAAGGTGAGTGGCACCATCCATGCTATTTCTATACATTATTTGTTTTATTTAATACATTTCAAATCTTCTAATTTTTCGGCTAATATTCAGTTGTCCCGCAAAACAGTCCTGTTTTTAAATCCTCCATCGGCATAGTCCTCAGGCTGCGTTCTTACATTCAGTTTGTGGTAATTTGGAGCACCCTAAAAATAATTTTACAATTAATTATATATAGATATAGAGGCCTATAGATATAGTAGATATTCAGACATGCTGGCAAGACAATTGTCTAATTAAAGCCTTAGAAAAAGGAAATTACAGGCAGTGTAACTGGCCGGGTTGTGCTGACTGTAAAACCGCCTTTTTTTGTCCAATCCTATAAAAATGTAGTCAAACATTTTATGAACAACTCAAAACAAATTGCTAAAAATCAAGCTGTGTGGCATTTTGAATATGTAGGCTACTCCCACCCATGCCTGGAAACTAAACATGGGGGTCCCCTTTTTGTTACTCCTTTTTCAAAAACAAATAAAATTAATTTCACAAAAAGTAGACCTTTTGTTCGAGTATATCACTGAACTTTGTTAGAAAGGGAGGGTTTATAAAGTTTAATGGGCTCGTGTGCTCTACAGTACTGGTTCTCTTATTATAATCAGTAATGTTATCATCTAAACTTAGATTTAAAGGGTGAATTTCTTATACTTTTAATTTGAGAATTGGCATACAGGATTTTTCTAAGGTTGGGGGGGGGGGAATCACATGTTACAGCTTTTGGGCGGGCAATTTTCTCTGGATCCCGGGCAGCTATTTATTTTGGCAAAGGGGGGGGGGGAGCAATTGCTTGCCCCCCCCCCCCCCCCCGTATCTGCCCTAATTGTTGGCATATGTACATTTGCATTGTATTTGAAGTAATAGTGTCCAAGATATACTCCTCCAATGAGCATTAGAATCTTGGGAGCAACACCTCTGATGATTAAAGCCCTGTCAATTCCCTGGAAAATATGAACAATTATTATATTAATTATTATAAAATATTAATGTTGGCTTTATGTCAAACTAGCACACATACAATTGTGGGTATTAATTTAGTGCAAATATAATCCAAAGGCTTTCTATAGAACCTTCTGATGGGATTATACAGTTCTTTATACAGCTCTGGTACAAAACGGGGCTCTTCTGGAGAAAGTTCTTGATCCTTTAACCATTGCATTCTCCATGCCCTTTCTTCTTTTGTCATCCCCAAAAGTCTTTCTCGCTCGTTAAACATTCGCCCTTCTATAGGAAAGGGCTTTACGCCCCCAGTGTTTATAGCAGATTTCATTTTGTTTTGATAAATGAAAATATCAAAAGCTCCGAGGTTGAAAATGCAAATTTTATTGCAGGCTGTAATATGGTGATCAAATCATGCTTTCAGCGGCACCTGACGGCGTAGTAACTTTGCATTACTAAATCCTCATTGGTTCATTTTCGAGCCCTCCGTTAGAAAGGAGTATTGTATCGTAAATAAGCCAATGGTAATGCAAACTACGTTGATTTGGATTTGGTGCTCAGTGGAGTGTCCTCGTATGTGCGTCCGTTTGATTACATGATTGTGCACAAAGTTAGCTTGTGTGTATATTTTCTAGTTTATTTTAGAAATTAATTATATATAGATAGATCTATTACATCGTAACAATGGAGGTAAGTCCGTAATTGGTTGCTTGTAATGCAGCTAATTGATTTTATCATTATCAACATTCTAAGAGTTAGGCCTAATGCCTATCCAGTTATATACAAGGACAAAATGCATGTATTACGCGCTGTACTAGCTGCAGGACTAATGTGTTAACATGGCATATTTACATTTAATTAATACGTGTATTCCTTACGCGTCGTAATTAAGTAATTGAAGATGCATTGCGCACGTTGTTACAGCAAGGAATACACGCTTGACGTATGAAAGAAGTTTTAAAAGGCAATGCAAAAAATACTGGTACTTCCAGGCCTTTTGAAAGTTAAATGCCACCTATGATGAATAACCTTTAACTACCGTTTAGCCTGTACCCAAATGATGGCCATGTTAGGTACAAAGGTTACACTGCATCCGACATCTGCCAATTTATTTTTCTCTGGCAATGTCGGACAGCCTCATCCACTGACTATATTCTAAATCACATAGACTTGGCAGGAGTTCAACTGGGTCCAGGGACGGATACGCGTTGTCTGACCGGCCCGGGAAATGTTTTAGTTTGCCGCCTATCGGTCCGGGCCGGGCAGCTTGAAAAGCCCGCGGCCCACCGGGATTTTCCCGGTATCCTGAAGGGCGTATCCGCCCCTGACTGAGTCTCGCAAAGCGCTTCCCCCTTGCACGGGAAAGAGCTTTGCGAGACCCAGTTGAACTCCTGCCAAGTCTATGTGATTTAGACTATAGTCTGCCAACACGAGTGGTTACACTAGATGGGGTTTTTACCGACATTTTCGTCAGTTCCCAACCAATTGTGGTCCAACAATCATGTGAATACATTGTACAGCCTGAGATGACGCAATGTTGCATCCAGTCGGTAGAATCAGCCCATAAAAATAAAGTTTTGGTTTTGGTGTTGGGTGTTGGTAGAGTTCGGCCCAGGTCGTTAAAGTTGGTCGGTGCCACTGTAAACACTTAACTTTCATCAGACATCGCAAAGTTGGATCCAGTGTACCCGTAGCCTTATTTGCCATAGACATTTGGAACTGTCTATGATGAATAAAATAATGTGCCATATAGAAATGGTCGAAAATTATTGTCTTTTTTTGTTAAATAGTGCATTATAGGAGTAATTATGAAAGGGGAGTATGGTATTAAATATTTGCGTTTAAATTATATGGCTAATTTATATGAGCCAATAAACGGGATTGGGGTAGGAAATAGATTAACGGCAGCTGATTGATTTCTCATTGACATTAATGGATATTGCGATTATTGGAAACTTTCGGATCTATTTAACGACGACAGACCCGCGTAATTCGATTGAGACATGGCTGCTGTTGCGCTCCGATTGGCTTTGAATGCGTAAGGGAGCGAACTGAAAAGGGTCTGTGCGAGCAGGCCTACCCTCTGGGGGGCTTCACCCCCAAAACCAAATCAAAGGGAGATTTGATCCCACCTTAGTAACCTAATCAGACCAAACCTTGACTTTCGGATGATCCCTAGCCATTATAAACACATGCAACAGTCGCAGTCAAAGAATTCCGCTGGTCCGTTGTCGCTCAAAACTTTCTCCTCCATTCATGGTTAAATTATTTAGTTTTAAAGCTTTTATAAACAAAATATTTTCAAGTTTGTTTGTTTGTTTGTTTGTTTGTGTATTCCCCTACCGGGCTATGAGCTTATCGCTCTTTATGCCCTTCCTGGGAGGGAGGGGGAGGTGGGAGGATACTGTTGCGGTGACAAAAATGCATTTGTTTGCATCATCTAACATTACTTAAATTTTTAAATCTTTCTGGAACAAATCAACAATTTGTTGTGTCCAAGTTTAGACTTGTAAAATACGAGCATATATTGCCACATTATGTTAAATATAAATAATATTTATATTAAAATAAGGGAATTGTGCAGTGCTTGCTTGAATAAGCATGATAAAAAAGTATTGAAATATTTAATCAAGAAAATGTTACCCAATACAAAATGGTGCCCATTTGGGGACATTCATGGTGCATTTTATTTGTTTCCATAAGGTAATTCAGTTAACCAACTTAGTAAATCAATTATTCAACTTTGTAACTCAATTCTACTCAATTTTGTAACTCAATTCTACTCACTTTTGTAACTCAATTCTACTCAATTTTGTAACTCAATTCTACTCAACTTAGAAATTCAATTAATTGACTTACAAGTTAACTTTATTTCATTGACTTAGCAACTCAGTTAAACGATTTAGCAACTCAATTAATCGAGTTACATGATTCATTTAATTGATCGAGTAAGCTAACTCGATCACTTAGTTACTCAACTAATTGAGTTTGTATAAAGTTTTGTACCAATTTGTAAAGTCTTTAACAGTGGAGAGTTCCAGTTGAGGTCTAATTTATAGAGTGGTATTATTTAAGACCTATGCTTACTATCGATTACTAAATCTCAACTTAGTCCATGGTGGATCTCTCGGTTTTTACTAAGTCTCAACTTAAACCAAAGTTTAAATTTAAACCCTACTGGATCTCGCCACTGTAAGTAGTTAACAATTTTCTCATACAAGTGTATAATTACACTTAAGTAATTGTATTTGACGTCACATCCTGTGACTATTCAAAGCATTCGTGCAAATACGTTGAAATACGTATAATCTGAATTTATTCAGTCATAACGTTTAAACACCATTTACTCGTAAATAATATTTGAATCTTCTCAATTAAACCACGAATCATTTGTTTATAAATTTACAGCGTAATAAATAGGCCAAATTTTGTAATATTGTAGAACCAACATTTGTTGATACATGTGTAAACTTTGTTTTAAAGTTTGCTCTAAAGTTGCTTTTAAGAAAAAAGTCAAATTGAAATAGTTTTAATACTTAGAATATTTTGTAATGTTATCATTGACGACTCCTTAATTATGACTTGTTTTTTCGGGACAGTATGCCCAGACACGGAATGATCCTTAAAGGCCGTTATCGAGTATCAATAATTTGAAAAGACACTTATTAACTGTGGTTTTGTTTTCTGAAAGGAGGGTATTCCATAAAAAAAATTTTAAAAATGCCATTCCAGAGCATTTTATTCAGCATGTAAAACAGCCTTTAGTAAGATACTGTCTCGGTTATAGGTATATGACTACGAAATGCAGCAACGTGACTTTTGTCATTTGTAGTCAATGAAATTATTCTATCTGGAAGACCACTTTTATCTATGAGGCTATTTGTAAGACAAAATAAAATTTTAATATTAATATAGGGGCCTTCTTTGTATTATGCACATGCCATGTATAAAGTATACATCCTAAATATAATTTCTCTCAAAATTTGTCAAATTGGCTTTCCAGCTAATGACGTCATACCTGTTTGCATCAGTGAGATTGCTAAATGTATATAAGCTACTGTTCTATAGTGTGGGTCATGGGTGGACAGACTACCCTGACCTGGTCTCATGATTTTTCCATATGAAAAACCTACCAAATGATAGCTTCCATGGATAGCTTCAATTTAACCAATATTTTTGTTTAATCTCCAGATTAAAAACCTTCCTACTGATAATTTAATTTAGACAACTGTTGAGTTGAATTGTAGTAATGGTTAACAGGGATTTATGAGTTGTATTATCATATTGTATAAATACTAGGGCTTTATATGGTCAGTGCATTGTATTGACAATATTTTCACATCCTCATACACGTCTCAGTTACGTTGCTTGTAAAATTCATCCCACCACCACATTCTCATACATTTTTATAGATATTGCTGTTTTCATTTGAAATAATTTTAGGACTGATATTGAGAAAATTAGTAACAATTTAATGTTTATTCTCTTGACAGATTGAAATTCTTGGTACCTCCTCCAAAAAGGCCATTGCAAATTTAACAAATGTCAGTATAAAAAGAATACACCACAGTTAGTTACGATGTAGGCCTACTGTTAATCTACACGGGCATAGACCTACCTATTAAGCTATTATATTTTTATTCCTCAGCTAAAACCTACGATCACAATTGCAGAAATTAAAAGAGAAATTGAAAAGAAGAGTATGTGAACACTTTCAGACATATTGCTATGTAATAAAATCTCAAATAGGTTTTTAATGACATTATATTTCAATAGATTCTCATTATTATCCAGAACGGCAGTCTCTAAGACTTGAGCCTAGTAAGCCATTTCTCTAGTTTTGTTATTTGTTCATATCCACATAATTTTGGGAAAATCGTCCATCTCCATTAATTTCTAATTTGTTTTAGGAGGGAAGTCTTTAAAAGATGACGAGAAATTGGATTCTCTAGGCATTCCTCGAGGAGGACAGCTATATTTAAAAGATCTAGGACCTCAGATCGGATGGGGAACAGTTAGTAGTTTTTCCAAAATTGCATTAGTTGGGCACTGGGATTTTATCATAAATTCATACGACTTGATTTCTTTCCTTAGGTTTTTTTGCTCGAGTATACTGGACCATTATTTGTCTATCTATGGTTTTATACTCGACCCTCTTTGATTTATGGCAATGGGGCTTCAGACCTGCCCATGGCCCAAGTTGTTCAGTAAGTGAGAATGATGCAGCTAAAGCAGTTTTGCCAGCATTGCATCCTTTATATCCATGTATTTGTCTTTCATAGTATTGCTGCAGCATGTTGGGCAGGCCATTATGCTAAAAGAGTATTGGAAACCATTTTTGTGCACAGATTTTCTCATTCAACTATGCCTATTCGAAATCTGTTTAAAGTAATAATTTAAAATCTTATGCAATAAGGGAATGTCCTTCTCTATATACAATAAAAAGTTAATTGAATTTTTAATTTCTAGAACTGTACTTACTACTGGGGCTTTACTGCATATGTTGCATATTATGTCAATCATCCATTATATACAACACCAAGCAAGTTATTTTTCATTATTTTTTTAGGATATTCCAAGAATGAAATTTAAATTATGTATGCATGTTTTTCTTAATATACAACCTTATTTTGTAGTGCTCGGATCATTCCAGGTTTACTTGAGTCTAGCAGCCTTTCTTGTAAGTGTATTGTGATTAACACATGGGTGGCATGGAATTCGTTTCTATTTGATTAATTAAATAGATATTGTTTTATAGCTGTGTGAGTTGGGAAATTTCAGTATTCATCTTGCTTTTAAAAACCTGAGACCAGAAGGTAAGTTAATGCATTTACTTTTTTCTGAGTGAACATTAAACATATATCCTATATTCACAAGTTTCGTTTAGTGAAGTATAGTATTCCAGCATTAATTCATTATTATCTTGAAACTTATTCAGGAAGTACTGAACGAAAAATTCCTGTTGCAACTTTCAATCCTTTTACTGTGATGTTCAACTACGTTTCGTGTCCAAACTATACTTATGAGGTTGGGTCTTGGGCTGCATTTACTGTAATGACACAGTGCTTGCCAGGTCAGTCTTATCGCAGTAAATATAGCCCAAAAATTAAAGGAACATTTGTGAAAATTGAAACTACTGTTTCAGGAATCAATGTGAAAAATTATATACTTTTTTTCAATAGCTGGTTTGTTTGCGTTTGCTGGTTTCGTTCAAATGGCCATTTGGGCACTACAGAAGCACGGCAATTACAAGAAGGAGTTCTCCAATTATCCACGTGGTAGACGCGCAATTATACCATTCATTATCTAATTCATTCCAACTTTATTTTTACTAAAACAAAAAAAAACGAACAAAGGTGAAGAGGTGAAGGACTTTCATGGATTTAATGATTGTCTACTTTTAATTTAAGCTGATTTGTGAGGTTATAACTAAAAAAATCAAAGACTAAACAGCTAAAATATCTCCTCATGGTTGAGTTATTCTGGTAGACTTGTATTAATAAATTTATTAATTTTGACAGCATGCTGGATCTCTTGCTAAAAGTATTGACTTAGTTGCCTATGTCATAAAATTTACATTAATGGTGAACATTTATGGTATTTTCTTTAAAGGTTAGTTTCACATATTGCAATTATTAAGCTTGACAAATACACAAGAGAAAAATTACTGCAAATAAATTCACAAACTAAATTTCTTCACTTGTACTGCAATTTAATGCATAATAAATGCGTTTATTTCAAGAAACAACAATGTAAATGTATTATTTTTATAATTTAAGTTGATTGATTCTAAACTTTACTTGCAGTTATTAATGCACTTACAAAATTTGGACTGTTAGTGCAATGGGAGAACTTTTAATAAGGAAAAGAGAAATTTTTTCCATGGGTGCAACAAAGGAAAACCAATTTAAATACAATTACTTCATTTTATTTTTTGCAGAAAAGAGGGGGGGGTTATAGTCAGCGTTACATAAATTCCATGGGGGGGGGGTGCTCAAGTGTTATTTTTTGTTGCATGAGGGAGGGGGGAGGGGGTGAAAAATCGAGCCAAATAGCGATACATGATTTGTGCACAGCCCCTTATCATTTGACAATCGTTGCCAACTACCTGTAAATTTTGGCGGGAACAGAGTCAATAGATAATCAGCTGCTAAAAGCAGCCAGTGGATGTCACCAGTATCGCCGCAGTCCTTGGACTTTGTTCGTGACGTCGAGGAACGATCGTCATCATTCTAGAATTTTCTAGTAAATTGGAGGCTGTTTTTTCGAGACTATTTAGGATATGTGTAATCGTTGGCAGCCAGTTTTTCTTTGACGAGCGATTCAAGACTTCGTGCTATACGCATTTCGTATAAAGTTTTGTTATTTGCATAGTTTTTCAACTATTCGCGATAACCTTGAGAAGCCATTTCTCATGATTTTGTATTTTTCCTACTGTTGACCAGATCGAATTAGTTCTGTGCGGCATTTAAACTTTTAAAAACGGTAAGTAAGTATACATAAGCCTTTTAGTAAAACTACCGTATTCTTAAAAAAAAACCATATGGTTACTTATTATATTGTGTTCACGATATAGTGAATCTATCTATATCTATCTACCTATCTATATAGTGAACACAGTCGCAGTTGTGACTAATATATGGTAATATAAATGTCCATGCAAGACCATCTTTTAGACGTTTATCTGGAATTTAAACTAGAAGCTATAGGAACCTCTGATCAAGATGTATCCTGGTTTTTTCTGCATAGCCCTAATAACTCAAAATATTTTGCATTTCAGAATACAATGGGGAAAGATTACTATAAAATACTGGGAGTACCAAAAGGTGCATCGGACGACGATATTAAGAAAGCCTATAGAAAAATGGCCCTAAAATTTCACCCTGACAAGAATAAGAATCAAGGTGCGGAAGAACGTTTTAAAGAAATTGCAGAAGCGTATGAAGTTCTGAGTGATAAGAAAAAGCGAGACCTGTATGATCAATACGGTGAAGAAGGTCTTAAAGGAGGAATCCCTGGCAATGGACCAGACGGTGGAACTTACAGTTATACTTTCCATGGGGATCCTAGAGCCACTTTTGCTCAGTTTTTCGGCACAAACAATCCATTTGAATCGTTCTTCTCAATGTCTGGGCCTGGTGGGGCCAAGATGTTCGGTTTTGGCGGCGAAGATGATATGGACATAGATCCTTTTGCACCATTTGGTGGTGTGGGCCGAGCCAGTCCGTTTAGATCGCACAGCTTCACAGCACATGCTACAAACCCCAACATGGGCTATGGAAAAGAGAAAGCTCAAGATCCGGCTGTGGAACATGACCTGTACGTCACTTTGGAGGATATATTCAGGGGCTGCACGAAAAAGATGAAAATTGCGCGACGAGTTAACCCTGACGGACGAGGGCCTCGAAGAGAAGAAAAGGTTTTAACCATAAACGTGAAACCTGGATGGAAAGCGGGGACAAAGATTACATTTCAACGTGAAGGGGATCAGAATCCCAATAAAATACCCGCCGACATTGTTTTCATCATACGTGACAAGCCTCATCCACACTTCAAGCGAGAAGGTAGTGACATTAGGTACACCTCCAGGATCACGCTCAAACAGGTAATTGCTTGCAAAGCTCCCACAAGGGTGTCCGGCGTGTTTCTTTTATTCATCAGTCATGGCATTTTATCTGTTTAGGGAGGGTTTTTATTAATCCTTTGAGAGATGACGATCCGGGATTTTTGTATAGGATTTATTTCATGGGGAATGGGATTCCAGGAAGTATTTGGGAGATTCAGGATTATTAAAATATTTATTTTAGGGAATGATAGGTTTTAGGATTTCCCTGGTGGATTGGGATCCAGGATTTTTTTTAAAAAGGTAATGGAGGATCCAGGATTTTCAACGGGGTTGGTGTAGGCTATTCAACAATTTACAGGGAAATGTCCCTAAGGGATCTAGGAAGTCTACAAGACTGAAAATAATTCTGGAATTTATTTGGGAGAAATTATTCTAATCGTAATTTATTTAAGAGCTAGTGAAATATTTATTATCATATGGTGCCTAAGAGCTGATCCTTGAATGAACTGGAATCTTATTTTGATACTAGAATTCTTGGAAATACACTGGAAGTTTTCAGAATATTACAACTAGGCCTATAAACATTAAAAATTGAAAGGATGACCTACAATTCAATAAAAACTATATCTTTCCAATAAATCAAACAAAAAGGGATAAATTTTGGAATTTTTAGTTAAGCTACCATTTTTTATGTCTGGTAGCACGCAACTTAATAAAATAGGTGATAAAATGTAATGTTTCATTTAGCTATTAAGAAATTGCGGTGAACAAAATTAGTATAGGCCTACAAGTAGACCTATTACACTACATGTACTGAAAAATTACAGTTTTGACCCTGGAAATTATTTAAATACTTGCTGTCCAGACACTCTGTTAATGGAGTTTATTGTCACATTTTCATACCCTTTCTCTGCTTGAGATATGTTTTTACTGTATTACCGACCTAAATACAGTGTAGTACATGAAAGATATAAAATTAAGGTCATTGAAAACTTTTTTGAGGGCACCTGTTTTCACGGACTTTATTTGTGTCTACAGTTTATCCAATCTAAGGAATCAAAACAATGAACATTATTCAGATGTAGTCCTATAACGTTTTAATTTTAAAAATGTACATAATTATTAACTTTTTTTTGCCCTGGTTTTCTTCCATGCATAGTATAGAAAGTATGCATGTTTAATAAGTAAGGGACCATTCACACATTGCCTTTCAAATTTTCTGCAACCCAACTGAGAACATTCTTTACTGCTATATCCTAGTATATTTGTCATTTTTTACCAAATGTAGCTAGAATGCGCTAATGTTACACAAAGTGTAACGAGTTTTCTAGGGGTGGGGGGGGGGGGTTGTCCATAAATTACGATTGCACTGTGAGTGTGGGGAGTTGGGATTAATGCGTCTGCAGACTTATTATGATGGGGATGGGGAGGGTACGGCATCTGCAAACGTACCGGTATGACGGGCAGGGGGAAAGGGCTAGGACGCAAGCAAACTTTATGACCCAGGTGGGGGAGGGTAAACGTTTTTTCATTTGATCATTACATGCATAGGTGTAGCTAATGCATTTAAACATTGAGGCACTCTGGCATTTTGTACAAAATTTTTGTTGCAAAAATTGACACAAAATGGCGTATAAGGCGATTTTTGCTGAAAAACACTCAACCATAGACTAAAAGTCACCAAAAGTGCTTATTTTGCCATTTTATCTAGTATAAGTCCAAAATTTCGGGAGGGAAGGAGAGGGGGGAGGTCCAGTTCCAGGGAGGAGAGAAAACTGTAATTATAAACAAATATATAAGAAATTCTCAAAACCGTTTTCAAATAATGATTAATCTCACTGAAATTAATGCGTAGTGAGATATCCATTATCCATGATGATTACACGATGCACACTATGCATACAGGGTGCATCCAAAACTAATGGCTACATTAAGGTGATTCGGAGATTCCCACTCCACAACAAGTTCCTCGATCTTGAAAGTTTCAACAATGAGGCAAGTGCCTCAATTAAAATGCAAGAATGGTTTATAGGCCTACTAAATTATTAATTTCTTTTAATTTGCAAAGCGTATCCTGAAGTGGGAGGGGGTAAGGTGTTTCCCAAATTGTGACAAGGAGGAATGCGAGTTATTATAAATAAAGTTTTTATGCAAATGATAACATGGACAATCCCAAATGGCATCATAGAGATAAATTTTTGTGTCACATTATTATTTGTGTGGGCATGGTGTTTTTCTCTCCCTACATGTAAGAAACTGCAGGTTGGCTTTATTAATTCAGCTAGCAAAGATATAAATTAAACATCAAGCTTGCATAAATTTAAATCTACTTGTGCTGGTAGAAAAGTTGTTTTTTGATCTGTTTAGATGAGAAGTACAGTTAGGACTATAGGCTAGTACGTGTTTAAAAGCTACAGTTGCCAATTTTAGTTTTGCGTAGGACTATTGATAGAAGTGGGGGTCAATCGTCATCCGCTAAAAATATCTTCAGCACAAGGTAAATTGGGTCAGAAGTATTTCCAATGCTAGAAAGTTGTTTCCATTTTACCATGACTCGTTTTCTTGACATGATTCACTTTTTTAAATTATTAGCGTTTACTTAAGTTTCTTCCATCTGTTTGACTATGTGCAATTTATAAAGCTAGTTTCAAATTCTGTTACGTGACCCTGTTGTTGTTTTTTCCTTATACAGGCACTATGTGGAACAAATGTTGAAATACCAACTTTGACCGGGGAAAAGATAAATATCGACTTGAGATCAGAAATTATCAAGCCCAATACTGTCAAAAGGATACAAGGCCAGGGCTTATACTTTCCAAAGGATTCTAATCGAAGAGGCGATCTCATCATCAATTTTGATATCAAGTTTCCCGAACATTTAACGGAAAGTGCTAAAAAAATTATACAGGAACGTTTTCCAGATGCATAATGATTGCGAATGGACTAAATGTTCCTCTGTATCATAGTGCCCACTGAAAAATCCATGTTATTAAACATAGTCTTTGCTAATTTTAACTTGCTTAGAATTTTTTGACTGGGGAGGGTTATTGCTTTCTGAGTGGGAAGGGACTGTGTCTATATCCTGGGAATTTTGTTTGTAAATATTTGTGTAAATAAATAACAATTGTTTTTGTTATAATTTGTGTAGACTGACTAATTAACTTTATTTATAGAGATCGTGGCTTTAGAAACAGACATGCTGGTGGTAGAATTTCTCATGGAAGTGCCCATTTTTGTTACTTGATGATCTGCTTTCAAAGGGATCGATTATTCCATTTTGAAGTTTGCATATCATTTGCATAATTTATTCAAATGATATGAAACGCTAAAGTTCATATTTTTAAATAAAAGTTGCGTCCTTTGCCAGAAAATGCATTAGTTTTGTGGAGTTTACCATCTATAGGGCTTCCTATATGCAGTCCATGATCTCTATAGGTACATTTTGCTTGAATAATTAGGCATATTTTGGCGTTATTACCCTGTTACGGGCCCGTAGCCAGGGTGGGTTCATGGGGGGGCATTGTCCCCCATTTAAAATTTTATTGCAATACCTTATCCATGGGACAAAAGTTTTGCCCCACCATTTTTCAGGCCTTGCAACCCCCCCCCCATTTCTGCTAAGCTGGCTACGGGGCTGCCCTGTTACCATTTGGATTCATAGTTAGGACCTTGAGCGTTTTACTGTTGACGCCAGCTGTTTTATCGTTTTGAATAACGATGCCGGGTAACCAAAATGGTAACCAGCCTGTTATCGATGCTTCGTACAGGAAAATCATCGAATGAAAAACTTTGCGTTTCGGTTTAGCGTTTTGCTTGTATCCTATCGATAGAGTTAAGAACTACTTGTACTTGTAAACTGGATGACTCCGCGTATGACAGGGTAATATCGCCAAAATACGCCTAATGTGGGAGGGGGTGATGCTGTATGTAGATGGGAGAGATGGGGATCCTGAATTGTATATGTACAATGTTCAAAGTATATTGAAATCATGCTTGCCTATGAGGGGGGAGGGAGTCGGGAGAACGTCATGTGTATGCATCATGATACAAGGCTAGATAATTATGAGACAATTAGATTATTAAAGCTGCAATGTTTCGAAGAAATTTGTGTTCCAAAGTGAGGGTCAACAGTGCACTTGCATATAATTCCAGCAAAATTATAATGTAATTGGCACTTTCACTGGATCCCATATGACCAGCAGCAAGATAAATAAAATGATCAGGTAACCATTTTTATCGACTTATTCAAGATATAATTTGATCAGTATCATTCAAATTTCTTTTTAACACGTTCATAATACCTGTAATTTAAACCCTACAAAATGGAGGATTTGCAAAGGAATGCAAGGATTAAATTTTGGTGGTAAAATATTACAGGATTAAGATAGAGCGCCTTAGCCTAAAAAGCTTCTGCTAATGTAAGTATGACGTCACCATAGCAAAATGAAGTCTATCTATGAGCGTTATGTGGAAGGTGGATGGTTTGGATTTAATTTTCTATTATTTTCTAAATATAATAAATATTAGTTAATCTTCTGGTTTGTTTGTTGGTCGCAAAGAGAGATGCATCGTACATGCCGTTTTAGCGTATGTAATTTTGAAATTGTTTAAAATTGAACGGGTCAATATTTCGTAACATTTTGGGAAGGCTATTCCCGTTTTGCAAATCATCTGGTGATCAACCGCCTGCGATTACGGCAGCCGTGATTAGTGGCAAGAACTGGTTTAAAGCCATACAAAATCTAAAGTGAGGCTAGTGGGAAATCGAATTAATAATAATGGATACTAATAGAGAAGAAATTCTGGCAAATTTTCAGGTAAGAGTAGATTTTTTGAATACTGTAGAACTTATATATCCAATATGTCATCACTGGACCTGCTTACTGACGACGTGAGTAGCACTATATGCCTGCAATTGATATTTGCTTATTTTTGTAACCCTAAGGCATGCACTGGCATAGATGATGTAGCAGAAAGCATTATACATTTGGAAGAAACAAATTGGAATCTCATTGTGAGTTATATTTTTTTGATGTATAGTACTGTATGTTTGTAAGTTATTAACTGTGTGTATTTTGGGGGAATGACTTTGTCTATCATTAATCGAGTAACCAGGAAGCAGTAAATCGAGTTATGCCTCAGGAGACCCAAACGCTGCCTTCAGACCAGGTCTATCCTTCACCAATGGCACTGTCCATGCAGGGTACACCAGAAATGGCCTCCTTAGGTCGCCCAACGTTTACAAGCATTTCTTCAGGTATCATTCATCCCGTATCAGCAAGCAATGACATCGCTGTGCTGCCGTCAACTTCGCATCTGCGAACTAGACCTCTCCATTTTATCATTCAATATAAGGACCGTGTTATACCTATTCATCTACATGACAGTAATACAGTAGGCAAGTATTTTACTATTGATTTATTCCAAGTGAATATATGGCTCATTATGTGACCTTACTTAGAAAGGTGAATGGGGTGGAAGGGGTGTTTGAGCATTCATGGTCAACTTTTTAAGGGTTACCTCAAGGGCCTGGGGAAACCCACAAAAACCATTTAATCTTGAAAGCTGACTTTGGAAATAGAATATTCCTCGTAAAGTTTCTCGATCTGCTACACGGTGGATCTGCTAGTAAATCGAAACATTTAATTCAGTTGCCATCGTTACTGCGTGATGCTGCATGCAAAAAGTGAATATTCTATTTTTGGAGATTTTGAAACTTTTCCTCATACCTACGAAACCGACGAAAATCTCATGAGGATTTCTCAGTTTAGAATACAACAAACTTAAAAGTAAATGGAAATAAAATAGAAATTGTGCCATGGTAATAATGGTATGAAATGTGACCAATGGTAGTGATTGGGGCCTAATCTGAAGCTTATCTGCAAATTTGCAAATTTGAAGAAATTTGAGGGGTCATTATCTCCTTCCCCCTCTTGGTGGTCCCTTATTAGTTACTTTGGAGTATAACTAAGGCAAACTTTAGTAGAATTATCCCAGCAATTACCTAAGTATTGTATCCAACAGCTTGCTGCTGCTAAGAGGGAAATGATCCCATGTGTACTATGTTCTTAAGATATTTTGTTTTGAGACATCGTTTTTTTGTTAGGATATTATGATTGTTATCCTTTTCAGAAAATCAGGTTGTTGTGTTATGTGAAAAATGAAACTTGAAGTGTGCACATGGTGCTAATTATCCCGCAAGCTTCGCAGGGTACTATAATGCAATTAGCTATTGGTTTAGTATGTGCCCTCATTTGCATCCTTACCATGAGCTTTGCACCCAGACCAACATTGGTGAGCTTTTCCCCAGCCCACCATCTAACGGTTCTAACCTATTAAACCTGGCAAAACCTATGTACATGTAATGCAAATGTGGATGATAAAGTCCAAAAACGTTAAAAGAAAAAAATTAAAAGTCCATGGAAAAGTGTGAAGTCAAATAAAAAGCAAGTGTCCAAAAAAAGTCCTTTTCTGTGCAACCATTCTAAGAACTAATGTAAAATAGTGAAGCCACTGTTTCAATATAGGGGGTCTGGGGGCACATTTTCCCAGTGTGGGTCTGTAGACCAAGCTCTTGCTTAGTTTGGGGGACTGGGGACACAGGATAAACCAATACCATGCAAGCCATAGTCCATTATTAGCAATGTTTGCAGTGATGGTTAAAAAGGACAAATTAACAATGCCTGTCTGGCTATGGACCTGGGAAGGGGGGGGGGGGGGGGCGGAACTAAGTTATGAATGTGATCGTAATGTGTGTGGAAACATTGAATGAATATTTTTAAATCATTGCACACCAAATTATTGCTGATTGTTACAACAGTCTTGATTTTTATCATGTGCATAACTCTTCCAGGTACTATCAAAACTTTGTTGCAAGCTGAATTAGGCATTCCACCATGTCAACAAGAATTAAGAGAGTGGAAAAGTACAGCAGTGACTGACAATGTAGTTATTTTACATTTATTTCGGTCAACCGTATTATGACCCAATTTTAAAAAAAAAAGATCAATGCTATTTTCTAATTTATAGACATTGCTTTCTTCATTGAACCTTCCCAAGGAAAATATATTATCTTTGAACATTGTGGATTCGTACATATTACCGGAAACGCCTTGCCACGACACAGAGTAAGAGAATTTGTGAAGGAGGGATGATACTCTTTAATTTTTAAACAAGTGTCTTTATGTTGAAGAAATTTACAAATTTTCTATTTAATATGTAGAATACCTGAAAGTGAGAAATTAAAGCAGATCTATAAGTTACATGTAATGGATGCAACACATGGAAAGGATTATGAATTAAATTTTCCAGGCTCAAAGACGATTATCGGAGTGTGTATTCCCCTGGGGTTTTCTGATTTCATTTGTATCAGTTAATCAATGATAAAGTTCTGAGAATAAGTTGCGTTCATTTTATCCTTTAGGTAAAACAAGATGTATTTGCATTAACGGACATTCCCGTTCGACACCAAGTTTGGCGTGGTTGGCCTGAAAATGCTAAAGATGAAAATGTTTGTTGATATTGCCTCATTATTTAGGTCCATGAGTTTTTTTTAACTTAACCGCATGTATATTTAAGTAAGCCATTTAAAATTTTTTAGCTACCGTTAGCGAACTCTGGAATAGATTTCCCAATTCATAATTTATCTTTACAACGATTAAACGTTTCTGAATGTAAGCAAGGAGCCTCTGGATCGGTATGGACGATATTACTAGAAAATCTTTTTTAGTAGTTGAAATAGTTTCTGTTCAAAATCATGTGCTGTTAAAGTAATTCTGTGTGTTTAAAAAAATAGAATCAGATGATAGTGGATCTAACAAGTGATAGCAGTGGTGAAGAATTTGAAGATGCTAGTGAATCTTTTGGCATTGAAGATGATATCTTTTTGCATGACATTTCATCTAAAAAATTTCAACCTCTGAGTAAGTAATTTTGCTAATTAGGACTTTAAATAATGCTGTTTGGCCTTTTTATTTTAATGGAAACTTATTTTTTTAATTCTAGTGCCAGAGACTGTCGTTGATGATTTAGATGGTGTAAACCAGTTCATTACCAGGTTTGCAGGAAGGTGAGAAAATGTGTTATAATTTACCAAATAGGTTACCATTTAAGTAAAAGCAATTATAAAAGTAAAAAGCTACAGCTAGCAGGTTAAGGGAACCTTGTTCCAATATTATTTCTTGAGTGTTTAAAGCATTATTCAGGAACGTGTGCAGCTTTTGTATCTAGACCTAATTAAAAATTTTATGTTGCAAAATCTCAGTAACTACAATAGATAGTGAAAACCAGTTTTCGCCATTATATGCATCTTGCTCATAAGCAAGCCGAAAAATCTAATATTTGATACATTTTTAATTTAATTAATTAATCCATGTAATCAAAGCTTCATTTGACGAAATCCTGAGAACTACTACAAATAAATGGTGACAACGGTTTGCACAATTATATGCCTCTACACATGAGCAAGCACACAAAATATAAAATTTGATAGAGTTTTAATTAAATTAAATACTGAATTATTGAGAATATATGGAAAAATCTCGAGAACTACAATAGATAGCGGCAAGCGGTTTGCTATATTATAAAAATCTTCCCTTTCATAGATTTTAATTAAATTAATTAATAAAAATGATGAAAAAATGTTTTATGGCAATTAAATCATAAGAAAGTTTGCGCATGCATTTAAAATATTAAATGTTTATGTCACGACAGTGTTAATAACCCAGGAAGTGTATAAGGCTAAATCTACATCTTCTGTGATATTTTTTAAAATTGTTATACCATGGTGAAACATCTGGATTTAAAGAGTAAATACATTTTTGCGATGAAAACCATTTCTCTGTTCCATTGTATAGGTATGGGGAAAATCATGCTATTCCCATGTTCTACCCAGGAACTTTAGATGATGCCCTTAAAGAAGCTTTTCACAAATCTGCTAAAGAAGTTTGTTGCTTATATTACATATTAAGGCTATTTTACTAAACTAATTTATGCTTAAAAATAGTATCTTTGAACGACATTTTTCTATCTTTTGAACATTTCAGCGTAAATTATTGGCAATTTATCTTCATCATGATAGCAGTGTACTGTCTAATGTATTTTGTACGCAATTACTGTCTGCTGAAACGGTGGTGTCCTATCTAACGACAAATTTTATCACATGGGCTTGGGACCTGACTTTCGAATCAAATCGAACGAGGTTACTTGCCATGGTAACGCAACATTTTGGAAGCTTAGCTGCAACCACAGTCCGGAATTTTAACCTTGATCAATTGCCCATCTTACTTGTTATTATGAGGGTAAGGTCAACAACAGAGGTTTTCACAGTTATACATGGTAAGCTTGTTTTTGCCAGAACAAATTTATTTATAGGGGCTAGTTTTAAAATTAAATACATGTTTAAAACTTATTTATAGGCAATGTTAGTCTTGATGAGCTTTTAACTAGTCTCATACATGCGGTTGAAATATTTTCTGGTCAACAACAGTTAGAAATTGTTGAAGAGGTACGATGAGCTTTTATTCTTTAGTCTGGTTTGCCATAACGTGCTGTACCAAAATCAATTGTTAAATTCCATTCCTTTCTGTCTAATTAAGGATGAACGGGAGGCTCGGGAACTGGTTAAACGAGAGCAAGATGCGGCGTACGAAGCATCTCTTATGGCTGATCGAGCAAAGGTGTTTATTTTTAATCCAATTTGCAGTGCACATAGTACAACTTGGAAGTGTGTGTTATCTCTAGAAATTTGTTTTCCATTTCTCTAGGATGAAGCCAGGCGATTGGAAGAAGAAGAAAAACAAAAAATCGCTTATTTAGAGGAATTGGAAAGAGAGAGACAAGAGAGGGCAAGAATGCAAGAGGAGGCTGAAAAAACTGTTGGTTTTATTGATTTTAATCAGCTTTACACTAACTGTTCAGCTGCTGTTAAGTTAAGGATGTTAAGATTATGAGAATGCTTCTTTCATCGTAAATAGGCAAAGCGGAAGTCACTTGAGCGCAAGATACCAGATGAACCAGCAGATAATTGTGGCTTACCAATTAGTCAGATTCGTGTGAGACTGCCATCAGGAGGGATGCTATCGCGTCGTTTCCTAGCTAACACCTCTTTAGGAGTTTTATTGGATTTTTTGACTGTGCAAGGGTATTCCGATGTTGAATACAAAGTGCTCACTAGCTGGCCTCGCCTTGACGTAAATATCATTTTTCATTAGTAAACAACTTTAATTATTATTTATTGTAAATTCTAGTCCATGGTGCTTTTTAATTTCTAGCTGACTGCAATGGATCGTGATTTGACATTGGAAAGTGTAAAATTATATCCCCAAGAGACTATCACGTTGGAACAGCGGTGAATAATACATGTGATGGCAAAATTATACAAAAAAAAGAATGCAAGTAATGCACCACACAAGTGCCCCAAAATAACAAATCTGAAAATACCATTACCTAATTTGGCATCTAAGTGTAAATATAGTAATTAATGGGGAAATGACATTTCTGCTCTTGGATTGCGGCCCACCAGTTTTGGGATAAATTGCAGCATTTCGTTTTGGATCATTGGTAAGCATGGCTTTAATAAGTGGTTGACACTCACTGAATGGGTTCACTCGTTCCTAAAAATGGGTGATTGATCGTTACAATATTCCACCTTTTTTAAGTTACAAAATACAAGACCACCATTCTTAGGGGATTGATAAATTAAAGTTTTTTTTTTAACTTTTCAAGGCAAACGATTAGCTCTAGCATGGCTATCTCAATTTCTTAATTTCTTGATCTGCACGTACATTGGAACATTCACTCGCCTGTTCACATTTGTGTAATTTTAATTTCTGAATTGTATATTTATTGGGATAACTAAGAGTTAAAATTGGAAATTAAACTTGAGATAGTGCGTTAACAACACTATTAAGCTGTTTTATGGAAGTAGAATGGTACAGTAATTGTTAATTGGAGTTATTCACGACTGCAGCTTTTAACTGTGCATAAGTGGTGCTACTATTATTTTGAGATGGGGCCTTAGTTTTAAATGTTACTGGTTTGGTTTGTGAACCCTATGTAACCATGGAGGAAGAAGAATAGTGCGTATGTAACTGACCCAGAAAATGCTTTGGGTTATATAGAGAGGAAGTGGATCGAATCTGTGGGAAAATGTGTTTGCAGTCTTCTCATATCGTAGTTTCCTCACTTAATTTTCTTTAAGAATGCATTACGTAATACTTGAACTTCCCTTAAGGGGTAGTTGGAGCAATGTTAAATTTTGATGGGCAATTTCAAATGAGTCTTTTCAACTAAAAATGAGAGGAAAAAAATTTTCTTTTCTCGAATTTTTGAAATTTTCGCGCATTTGCAATCGATGATGGACGGGTGTAGGAGCGCCATAATTTAACACAACGCAAACTAAAAACATGAAGGAAGGAGAATGAAAAGTATTTTTAACGACATTCAATGTTACATTTCAAATTACATTTTGCAAGTTGTTGAAGCCATGTCACTTGAAATTAGCCTTAGCGAAAGTGAAAGAACTGTTTTGCACTTAATAGAAAATGGTGGCAATAGGCCTGTCGGTACTTTGAACATTGTTCGTAAACTTAGAGAAGACAAAAGGGTTGTTAATGCAACTTTATACAAACTAAAAGCCTTGCATATCATTGAAAAGGCAAGTGAAAGCCCACCAACTTGGGTATTGACTGTGACAGGTAGCAGTAACGGTATTGGTGCACTTCTTGATAAAGTAGGCCTAAGCAGTAGCTCTCTGCACGGTCCTAAGCAAGTTGACAATTGTCCGAATAAGGTACCTATTCAGTTTCTTTTACGTGTATTCAAAACCTTGGATTAACACGTTAAAACACTTGTTAATCCAAGGCGAAACTTTCCGAGCTGTATTTCAAATTAATTAATTTATATATTTTCTAGTATAAAGATATAAAGGGAGGCTCTAGAAATGCTGCTGACCCTTCGTTGGAGGTTGCCACGGCACATATTGCGCCTGCCGCGCATTCTTCAAATCCTTTTCAAAACGATGGTGTTCGAGAAAAAATATTGACCTATTTGGAAAATGAAGGAACTGTTGGGAAAGGTACGTTATATAAAACCGTGGCTGTTCGGTATTCTCATATTTAGGGGTACCAGCTACACCGTGGTGACTAGTGCATCTTCCCACTTAAAAAAACGGGTAAATGTAGCTCTAATAGTACCGACATCCACAAACTGCCTAACTTCGGGTTCACCCACAGACCTCTGCTATCCTAGCCTATTAAGTAAAGGTTACACTGCATCCGACATCTGCCGATGTAAAACACTCCATCCACTGACAGGCATTTTGTCAATTCCCAACCGACTGTGCCCTATAATATTCCCAGCAATCACGAAACTACATTGAACAGCCATAGAAAGATGATGCAACGTCGGCTGAATCGAACAATAAAACAAAATTTTTTGGTTGGTGTTGGGTGTAGGCCTAGGTAGAGTTTGGCCGATGTCGTCAGAGTTGGTCGGTGGCATTGTAGATACTTCTATGCGTTCATGCGGTCTTGGTTATTTGTCCGAACAACCGATTTCTGCTGATGTTGGCAGACCTAAAAACCGATAGAAGTCGGATCCAGTGTAACCAGTCTAGACCTATATAACTCAATGGGAAGCCAAAGCCAACCCAATGGAAAGCAGTGACCCTTACCTTTTTGAACGACCCTTACCCGTGTTTAGAGCTAAAAGTTTCATGGTACCCCTCTTCTAGGATAGAACCTAAAACAGTTTTCAGTATTTTTTTTTTCGTACGTTGTTGTCGTACGTAGTGTGTGAATGCGTGCATGAATTAAAGAGGGATTTTACGGGCAATGCAACTAAGGCCAACCAACTGCAGATGGCATGATAAAATGCCTGCAGGTTATGGGGAAAGGAATTGAGAATGGGGAGATAGTAAGGAGGAAAGGAATGTGGTTGTGACCGATGGTCCTGCCCCGACATTTGCCTGGAGACACCATGGAAAACATGAAAACCATAGTCAAGGAAGCCGATTTTTGGAGGAGAACCCAGGTCTCCCAAGTGCCAAGCAGGAGCGCTAACCACTTAGCCAACCCAGCTCTGTGCAGCATTGTGCTTGAGGTAATATTGCAGTTAATCTTAGGGTGCGTTCATGTAACCAGCTGAGAGCGGGTAAGCAGCAGCTCAGAGCTGATAGCATTGTTTTTGCCATACT
>JAQIXP010000452.1:0-25936 GCA_034700285.1 Proteroiulus fuscus
CAGATCGCGGTATTTCATCAACTACATTACGACTTACAAACTAGGTGGCGCTCGCATGCAATATTCGGAGGCCTATACTTCAATGATGGACTCCACACATTTTTTCCCAAAGCAATGCATTATGCAAAAAAAAAAAAAAAAAAGTCAGCCATATATAGGAGTGAACAGATGGCCCAGCATCATTTTTTATCTGGCTAGTCCGTGAAATAACCCCTCATAGATTCTATATCTACAGTTCAAACGACTTTTCTTTCCCCTCAAGAAGTTAACCCCTCCTGAAGTAAAAAACAAAAATCCTGCAGGCAGTTCAGTTTCTGGCTTCACTCCTTTCATACACAATTTTTATTCTTAAAATTCTTCTTGAAGCACCTGTATCCAAGATTTTTAAAATGGGACTCCCATGGTTCTTTTACATTCAATTCACTACTCTACCCCATTCAGAAAATAATTCAAAATACAAGGAGAAAGCCCTACGTTTCATAAATATGCCAGCAATTAAATGCTCTTCATGTACGTGTAATATTTGTTAACTACAGTACATAGTTCTTAGGAATTCCATTTTGTATTTTTTTTTTAGCAGCATCCCATTTTGTGAATCTGACCATGCTAGTGCATCAAAGTGAAATTGCTTTTGCATACAAATTGCAAGAAAACGAGGCATTGGCATTATTTGTGAGAAATTCAATTGTAAAGTGCGAGCATTATTGTTGGACAAGAATCTTCTAAACATGCAGACAAATCCTCTGTAATTTTGCAAAAACCGTTCCCATAATTTCCGTGCACCACACTAACCAATCAAAATTCAAGACACTCACAAATGAGTGAGCAGAAAAAAAAACCCCTCAACCTGTATACTTTTATCACTCACGTATCACATATACTGTTCAATCCATGCACGATGCTTAAGAAATTCCCTCGGGGTAATAAAACTAAAGTAATTTCAGGCAACACAAAAAAATTGCTTTAGCTCACGGTAACATTGTCTGTTGTAATATGCTAAACACAATCCCAAAAAGTGGTCATTTTTTACGAGACCCCCTGGATTGCTTAATTTGGCATACAATATCGTAAAGATCCCCAGACAAGTGCTGGAGAAATTTATAAGAAATGCAATTTGAAGCAATACGTGCAATATATTGGGCGTCAGCTCAATATTGCGAGCTAGCTCCTAGTCTACCAATGTGATTATGTTGACTTTTTGGGATTCCACAACAATTAAAGTCAGATAAAATGAATTAAGCTATAGATATTTATTGGAAAATATTGAATTTATAAAATAGAAACAGGCCCTACTATATAATTAAAAATACTCTTTAGTTTTATAATAAGATTTGAAGACAATTTGTCCATTGTATCTCCTACAAGTTAAAAGGCATTCTTGGTAATAACGCCAAGCTACTAAAACAAAGAGTTCTTCTGAAATGTATGCCAACATTGCAGTAATTATAATTCAAATAAGCGATTAAATTAACATAATAGGCCTAGTTCATATGAAGGGTAGCCATTGCTTAAAACCATACCCATAGATGACGTAATTTAGAGGTCACTGAATAGCATGTAGGCCTATACTATACCAAACAATCCGTGGCCCTCCCTATGACATCTCATGCACAAAACATACACTGACAACACCGGTTTTAAATTATTATAAATAAGCTATTAATGGGAATATTTGTAAGAAAGCAACTCCAAATAGACAAATTCAGTGATACAGGTAGCGCCACTATGGAGATCATTTACAAACACTAAAAGTGTCTCATTATATAGAAATAGCGGCCAGCAAGTATACGCCTAATCAGTCAATGTTCAGTGTTTACAATTCATCTTCTTACAATGTTAGTGGCGCTGCCTGCACATCACTGAATTTGTCGATTGAGCTGCGTAAATTCTCTTTATAACGAGCTCCTACATGGACTATTTTTAAATTTGCCATTTTATAGTGCTCTATAGTGTGATAACATTAAAGGAAAAAAAAAATGAAATTAAGAGTGAGAATATAATGACTAGGCATCGGCATCATTTTATGCTAGCGAAGGTATAGTACTTTTAGTACTAAAATTGGTGCATGGGAAAGGAACTGCTTTCAATCAAGAACTTAAAAAGAAATAATAGACAACAATGAAATTGTGACTCGATTAAGCTCTAACAGCTACAATTAAATTAGACTTTAATTGCAACTAAGAAAACAAAGTGAGCAATACCAATCCTATGATTGCACCGGATGTCATTGTGTGCAAATGAATGAATTGTGTTAACAAATATGCACAGTGTCAGTCAGAACAAAAAACTTATTACGAGTCGTAAAACAAAATTTGACACGTATCGTGATATTGCATTATTGAACAAGTCTTCATTCTTTTGAGGGTTATTTCACTGTTAAAGTATGACAATTACGGGGGTGCCAGGGCTCACCGCTTTCCTGTTTTCAAATTCTCACAATCCAACTAAATGTATTTTATTTTTCACATCCCAACTACACACTATCATATTTCCCCCACTATTAATTTTTTATACATTTTTTACTTGAACTCACTTCAAAAATAAATTTTTAGAATAAATATGTGACATATTTATGCATAAAAATTACTTTAGCGTTCTCCAGAAAACCCTGCTTCATCGCGATTTATGCAGAATCTGCAAAAATTCGTCACCTTTAATTCTGAAATGCATTTTCTGCAAAACTCTGGGTTGGATAAGCCTATTTACTGGTATCCCTGACAAAAAGGAATGGAAGTTGTAACTTGAATTATTAATTCCCATACCATAAGCCTTGATAAGACTATCAGCAGCACATAAAATTGCAGCAATAACAATTGTTTACATATTTTTTTATGTAAGCATACCTTGCATAAACCAGAAATATTGCTGGGGAAAAAACTGTAAAAGGAATTACGGATATCATATCACCATCATCCATTATAGACCATATTGCCGTTTACATTTTTCATAAACAAAGCCAAACATAAACATTCATGCTTGCAAGCAGATTGAAGTTGCACGAAAACCAATGAGACTCTTACTTGGTGCAAGTATGCAAGTGCTTGCATAAATTCTATGAAAAATAGAACATGTGTTTGGCAATCATCAATTTGCACTCCAGACACGTCAAAATGGATATGGTTAATGCTAGAAATAACTATGAGATAGGGCATTTTGGGGAGTCCGCGACGGACACTGAAAAACATTGGGAATTATCTAGCTAGACCCCATATACATGAAATATTACTACAAACATATGCCCATGTTAAAAGGATAAACTATATGGGGCATGACAGGCCTTTTTGGTATAGGAAACTCAACCAATAATAAAATGACCAGCTGCCTCAAAAATACTTTTATGTCATAATTACAGCCACTGTCCTATAAAATTGCGTCTTTCAAACATTTCCACTGAAATGAAAGTATGACGTCTTATATTAAAGATTTCTTTATGGATTTCATTGCTGTCAGTTTGAAATTCAACAGTGATTCTTTCAAATCGAGCTCGTTTCCTATAATTTTGACAAAGACCCAAACGACAGCCTCAGGTTCGCTCCCTATGGAATTAGAAACAATTCCGAGAAATGTTCCATCTTAGGCATGGTTAACGAAAATGTCAATTCTGTAGATAAATAACAACCTATAGATAGATTGATAGTCTATGCATGCAGTATAGAAACCCATCAATTTCCTTCAGCCCCATATATGCACACAAAACGAAAGTGTATGATGCGTTTTTCATTTTTAATGTGGCTCTGGCACATATTCCTTTAGATTATTAAATTACCTAGATTACTAGATTAACTAAATAAAAGTACAGTAACTAAATTAGCCATTCAATAAGGGGCAGCACAATATGAGCATATGCATGTTGTAAAGTCTTTCTAGATTTTATTAAAGCATAAATCTATATCTAATTAACTGTTAATTATTAACAAGTCTACTTAATATAATACGTATATAAACCCAGTAAATAGGCTATTTGCTCATCCACAGCAGCAATTTAAACTTTTTAAAGAGAAACTGTTCAACTCGATTTGGAACTGCTGTTTACACGTTATTCAAGCGTTTACTGCTAATAGTTCGTTAATTACAATTTAAAGAAAAGTGATGAGAAGATTAGCATATAAGGGGTTTACTCGCCGCTTATTCAAGTCAGGGTTCCCACACATTAAAACATATAAAATTCCAGGACTTTCAAGGATTTTTATTCAGGTATTTTCAGGACTTTTCAAACAAAGATTACCTGCCCAAGTTAACATATTTTTAAAATAATTCTTGTTTCTCGTCCAAGGGCCATTTTGTACATAATGGCAAAAAACTAACAGAAAATGGCGCCGCAGGCAACTTTTTTTTGCTCAAAAAAACTAAAAAATGGGCTAAAATCACCAAAAGTGCCTATTTATCCATCAAAAAAGTTTTTAAAATTTGGGCTGCAGGCGAGAATTTGCCTTCTTTTGTACATATTTGAAAAAATTAACAGAAAATGGCGCCTCAGGCAACTTTTTTGCTCAAAAAAACTCAAAAATGGTCTAAATAAATCACCAAAAGTGCGTATTTTGCTATTGTGTGGTGGGGGTCCGCTAGCAGGGGGGCCCGGGTGGCGATCGCCCACAGAGTCTATGGCCAGTCCGACCTGGTACTGGTAAGCAAATTTTAAAATAAAAATGCATCAATAAATTCCAGGACGTTCAAGGATTGAAAAATGTTTTTCAGTATGCGTGGGAACCCTGACAAATAGTCAAAATATGTACCATAGTTCATCGGCGCCAACTTGTGTTGGGGATTGTGGGTGCTCAAAATCGAAAAATGTTCATAGAAATACAAAAAATGAATGCTTTGGGTGAAATATTGTGGGTGCTCAAAGCATCTCTTGCAAGTATTGAGGGTGCTTGAGCACCCACAGCACCCACATATTCGGCGCCGATGCCATAGTTGACGTTATGGGGAGGCCATTGAAGCCTGAATTCCATGTAGTCATGGCATGTTTCACAGTAAACTGCACAATTTCTGCAACCTTTCTGGTGTTAAAGTTTACGTGCATCAGAAAAAACTAGAATTTTTTCAGTTTTCTGATGTTTTGGTTCATTGCTAAAACTGGATTTTTTTTGAATCTGCAGTTTGTATTTCATAATGCGACGGACGTTACATGTAACACCAGAAAAACTGCCAAAATTCTGCAGTATAAAGTAGGGTAATGTAACATTTTGCTAGGTAATTAATTCAAACAGAGATACAGGAAGCAATTTTGCCTAAATGCATGCTATACATGCATACACGATAACGAATATATTTTTATTCAGGTAGTCCTACTTTTCCCTAATATAATGCGGCACTGATAAATTTGAGTTTTACAACCATGCAATAGAACAAGTTAATTCACAACTGCCACCCAATTATGTTTGTTTGACACATAGGCCTACAAAATAACACTCCTAGCTATCTGAGCCCTCGTGTTTATATGATCAGAATAGTTGTGCCGGGTCAATTAGATGTGTCAAAAACAAAGAAATGCTTGACACATCAGATATAAAGGAAACAAATTCAATGACATGGTCATATAAACCTAATCCCTAACTAGCAATTCACCCCTTTTTGTACACAAGTGTAAGACGAACATGCACTACTATTTTCAACACTATTGTGCTATTTCAAGCTGTCATCGAGCAGAACTTATTTGCATTTGAAAAATAACGTATAAGTGCCATTTTTCTTGCTTTAATGACAATTATCAACAACAATCGAAGTCCGGCATTTAAGAATGTCAATGTAATATTTAAAAATTATTAGTGCAAACAATTCAAAATTTTTCTAACGCCTATTAAATTCGACACATTGTGCAATTTAAATATTTGCATAGAGAGATGGGGTGATAGATGTGCTCGAACTGATCTTAAGACGAAGAACAAAAGTTTTACAATACACAATTAGTATACCTAAAGTATTATAAGTAAGGTGTTAAAGAAAGATAACAACGAAGGAATATTACCTTCAAAAATAGCCTTCTCTATAGCCTACATTTTCAATACATGGGTATAAACCCAAAAGTGCATTGGCCCTGTGCACACTTTGGTATAGTTTAAGCACTTCTCAAAAATAACTAAATATAGGCGTTCATCAAATGTGACATACATAAACAACACGAGGAAGTTATAGAATTTACATCGGTATTGAAGTGTGGAGCTATTGATTAAATTCAAAATAAAAATATTGACAAAAAGTCAAATATATCTAAAATAAGTCTAGAAATTTAAAAATAATTTGGAAATGCTATTTACTGACACAGGCATATTTAAATGCTGCAAATTTATATAACAATAACAAAAAAGGCTGGGCTAAGTTTAACTGTATAACTTTTTATATTGATTATATAAAACCTAACTGTATCCTGGACAAGCGAGATCTAATAATAGACACTCCATATATATATATAATCGACATAAAATCTATTACAGCTGTTTACCAGTCTCAAAAATTAGCTAAGATGAAATCATGAGTTTGAGGTTGCTAAGGTTTGATTATTCTACCATAATATGTACAAGCAAGCCCGTTGAGTACTTCTTTTAGGTAAACCATTTCGATGCAGGCACTTGTTTCCTATAGCACCGTTCCATGGCATACACTCGGATGCTCGGATTCATTTTATTATTGACTAAAAGTCCCATTATTTTCCAACATGAAAATAGTTGCTAGGCAACGTATGGAGATGAGAGCAAAAGTGAGGACACTGCACCAAGGTAGATGAAGGAAAAAGGGGTATTAATAGAGGACAAACATATTAGCTATTAAAGGCCTATATAACAAATTAACCAAAGACTAGAATTTTATGGCAATTAGGTTATTGCCTATTCGTGTTTTCCAGTTTAATCGAGGAGAAAGGAGCGGGGAGTGGGACATAGACAGGAAGTTGTTTTGGAAACTGATGGCCTCAAAATGCATTATTTTTGCAAGGATAAGTGGCTCATACAAGAAGGGAATTTGAAAAGGTCAAGGCACCTGCATCATATTATTTTTTTTTATCAAAATGTAATTGGTCATAAGCTGCTAAGAATTATTTCTCATCACCTGTGTAATTCCCACAAAGGACGCTACGTATCTCTCTTTTTCATCACTACAAGTGAAAGTAGCATTTTTTTCCTTTTTCTAATTATTAACATGCCACATTGCTAATTTTTTTGGTGCAATAATCTTGAAAGAATTTAGTCGTTTGTTACGATTAAGCTGGATTTTTCTCAGTGCAATAATGCAGAAATGAATTCCATGAATTGGTGCAAAAAAGTGTATCATTATATTACATGCCAGCGTTCAAATGACCAGTCTACCAGTTTGGAATGCTTATGAAACAAATTTTTATCACCACTTTGCAAGTAAAAAATATGATTAGACGATAACCCTTGTGCATATTCAATATATCGAATAGGCCAATACTACTATATATAGTAGTAATGTTGAATTCCATTATTTGCATACCAATGAAAAGAAAAAAAAAATAAAGAAAAAAAAAAATAAAATAAACTGTATAGACTAACATCGTAAACTGTACTACCTGCTCTATTTGTCAAGTAATGTGTTATAATTAGGCAATGGCAACTCTGTTAACGCTAAGCGTTTCTTCACGTCAGTTAATTTCAATTAATAAACTATGGGCAACAATTTATGAATATGGACCCCATAACCCTTTTTTAAATTTGATGTAAAATGACATCATTATAACTGTCCCAGTCAGTACATAAGATATGTTAACATATTTGTGTGCCAAAGGCCATACACACAGTCTTCAAATCTTCTAAATGATTTTCACAGATCGAAGAACACTATTAATCTCATCCAACTTACTTAATCGATTTTAAGCATAATTAATTTCCTCCCAAATGCCACATAATTTCTATTGCACAGAAAAAAATTCAGAATTCAGAACATGTACCATACATTATATGGCATATCTTCAGAAGTCTGCTGGCTCATAAACTTGGTATAATTACTTTTTAAAATGTAATGTATCGTAAACTCAACTCAAATTAAATTACTAGACGAGGGTAAAAATGCAATTAAATCAACCAACCAGAAGCAATTGGGCAATTAATACAATCTTATCGGCCCACAATCGAAGGGTGTACACACAATGCTAGTGTTGCCCTGTAAGGGAAATTACAGAACAACAAGATCCTTTTCTGTATTAAAATTTAACAGAAAATAAATCCTCCGAAATATTTAAATGAAATGGAAGGAGTTGAAAAATATAGAGAAGGCCTACAGGAGCATTATTAGACAACTCAAAGCTTTCGCTTGATTATTTAATATTAAGCTTTATAGGCGACAATGAATATATACAGCTGCCAAGAACTCGTAGCTCTATAACACTAAATAACCAAAGTGTTGCCAGTTAAACGTTAACGAAACATTTATTTTGTTCATTACAGGCTCAGTTTTCGAAACACAAACCAGAGAAAGCCCATAAGCTACTGGGACATTGGGGATCAGCCAGTGAAAGACAAAAACCAAAAAGTGAACATCACAGCGTTAAAGTAAGTGGAACCATAAATTAGACTACATTAAATTGAATTGCAACAAAAAATATCAAAAGAAAGTTAGACCTAATTAGCAATGCCAGATGGGTTGCACTAAAGAAAAACTCATAACATAATTTCCTCCTTAATTAACTCTTCATGAATATAACTTATTAATTTGAGAAGGGTACATCAAATAAAAAAAACAGGAACTGCTGTCTAGTATTTCAGACTGTCCTATTTAATAATTGTTTTAAGCAACCCAGAAAAAAAAAGGAAAAAGATGTCAAGAAAGCCCACTATGTTATAGCACTTCAATATACCCCATTAACAAGCACTGTAATTAGCACTAATTTACAATAATCAAAATATTAATATTACATAACATTTGCAGGATGCCTAACTGTATTTAACATACATTGAAAATTGACTCGTTCAGTTTTATGGGGGTATTTTATGCAGGCTGTAGAAAGGACTAGGCAACAAAGGAATGAGAACAATCTTTGAAAGAAACCCTTAAAAGTTGCCATTTGGAAATTATTACATAGTTTGTTAGAGGAAAGCTAGGCAAGAATTCTCGCTCATGAGATATAAAAAATTTAAGCTGGGATGGTTAAAATTTGATGAAGCAATGCATAGTTTGGAAAACAGCTTTTGTTTGGAGGCAATATTCAAGGTGTATACTTTATCAAGGATGTTTCTGGATGCACCCATTGTTTACTTAACAAATAAAGAGCACTTACAAATATTCACAAAAGGCTCAAAGTAAATATTGATTGAAAATTATTTCTCAACGAACCTTTCAATAAAAAATCTATTTTTAATTCATTTCAACAGGAAGTTCAGAAACATGCTCCGTTAAGTGTCAGTCATCACGATGCCAAGACCCAAGTGGATCTTGGCCACAGCAAGAAAAAGTCACTAATGGCGAGCGACAAAGGAGACCTCAAGCTACAGGACTTACTAGTTGAAGATGCCATTCAACGCAAGGTAAGCTCAATATGCACGATGCCGCGTTGCATTTTTACGAACACTTGGATGAAATTATATGAGACATGCATATTGCAGACAATAGAAGAAATAAAAGAGAATGCTTAAATTATGTTTAATTTGCATTCAGCTTGACAGCACGTGTCATATAAAAGTGGAAATTAGAAGCATACGTACAATAAAGCTAATAATTATCTTTACGATGAATTCAACTATGAAAAAATGAATTATGCAACAAGTTTTCAAGTTGCTAATACCTCAAAAAATCTGATAAAGCCTAAATATGATTACTAGTTGAAAACTGGTTTATTGCATTTTGATTTGCTGTGTAATTCAACAGCAGCTTTTAATAATATAAAAAACTGCTTGAACAATGAGAAAGTATTTATATTCTGTCATTTTACTTTTATAGGTCGATGTCCACAAACAGCGCACAAACCATGCTGGCGTTGCTCAAACTAACCATGCTCATAACTCTCATTACCCAAAGAATGGCCACAAAGTTGGTTTGAAATCCACTAGTAATCACGCAAGTAATGGGCACCCCGTGAATAAGCGAGAGAAAAAGGCACCCAAGAAGGTTATGTTGAACAAAAGCAAGAAAAACAAACGCACTAAGCGTCTTCACAAACAGTACATTTTCTAAAACTTGAAGTAGCACGGGGGAAAACTAGAAACTTTATCGAACAATATTCATAAAATTAGAGGCCGAGAGCAAGGGAAGATTGGTCAAGATAAAACCTGTCCTCCACGGGCATATTACTCAAGCTAAATTACAAATATACAGCAGCCAATCAACTGTCTTTCCATACATGTCTCAATTTATATGCCAAACTAGATTAAATCTGCCAAGAAACTTTTAGTAGAATATATACGAATTTGAGGATTAAAAAAAAACTAGCATTAATGATAAAAGGCTGTAATAACTTTTTTCTAATTTTTCTTAATATATTTTTGTGCGATCAACAGCTCATTTTTAATGACAATCTCCATACATTATAATTAATTTAAACTATTGTGAAATCGTAATATTGTTTTTTATGTCCATCTATCTGATTGCTAATGCTTCCAATAACTGCAAAGCTAATGTCTTTTTCTTTATCGTGATTCATTTATTTTTTAATGGACAATGCTGTTATTATTATCATCAATCGATATTTTACTCTTTTTTTTATTACGGTCGAGGTAAATGCTGATGTAAGCATAGTATTGAAAGTAATAATAATCCTTGTAATCAGTTTACTTAGAATGTAGGTAAAGAACATAACGCCAATCATTGTCTATCACATTAATTTCCGGTGGTGTAACAATTGTATAAACATTGTGCCAATAAACAAACAAATATTATTATTGATGTTTATGAGAATGCTTAATCAAGCACGGTTCTAAATTGTGGACAGCCAAAAACAACTGCACAAATTGGCATTGCATCGCCCGAATGGATACGTGGGTCTTTCAATCAATAATCTAGAAAACAGGTCATACGTAGCATCTACCCATTTAAAGGTGAAGAATTTCTTTTCAAACTGCTGACTATTCTTACAAAAAAGTATCAAGACAAAAGGGAGTATTTATTTGTTTTTGACATAGGCTGCTGCTAAAAAGCTATTAGACTATTCCGAAAACAAAGTATAACATGAGTTGAAATAACTGTAGTAGTTTGAGTTTTCTGAAGGACTGGACAAAGAGGGTGAATCCTGCTCACCCTTATGGAATTTCAAGTGAATCCCTTAGCAGAATCTCAAATGGATTGGATGAATTCTGAGCACATTTTTAAGTCCTTATTGAGGAATATTATTGAAATTATGGATTCACAAATACCATGGCTGTTTGATGGGGTTTTCTACTTTCAACCTCAAGTAAATCTTTAGGGAGCCTCCCAAGCAAGTTTCATATACACTGTTTTGAAGGTTGCTCTCTTGAGCCTAACCCTTAGGGCTTTATCAAAATGACCCTGATCTTAATCCTCTATTATTTAATTTAAAATAAAACTGGTAGTTTATAAATCATACAAATTTAATTAGAGTCTATGTTCTACGAGTTTACTAAGCGTTAAATAAGCTACCTTATTAGCAGATTTATACAACATTGCATGCACATTATTAAAAAAGAGTACCAATAAGCATAGGTCCTACCTGTGCCAGTCGTCGCCAGTCCCCGAGTCCTTCCGAAACCCGTCTAAGAATCTTGCTTATTCCCACGCTATCATTTGCTTTCAAGCAATCTTCCTCGAAAAGCCGAAGAATAGACAGTGCAAAACGGAAAAGGACCTAGAATGGTGGTCAGATAATATGAGACAAAAGATTAAAAAGCTGATTCCCAGAATCACAACAATTTGTTTACCTTGCTTCCTTCGTACAAAAATGTATCCCATATGAACAGGTATGTCTCGATTGGAACACAATCCACAAAAATGCACATGAACCAGTTAAAAGTGAAAAGAGAGATGTCCATATTGTGCTTTTCCAAATGGTCGTGCAGTCGAGGGCACTTTTCTACAAGCAAGTCTTTCAGTACCAGCTGAAAAATACAATCGAGAATATTAGAACCATCTAAAAGAAACATGGGTCCACAAGCTTGTAACATTGAAATAATCTACCTGATCAACTTGAGCACCGACGAGTTCACGATTGTAATAATCTGAAGGCATTAAAAACTCAATAATAGCCACCAAACACCAGAAGGCATCTTCTTCAGCCAAGAACAGAAGTGCAATGGCTCCGAGCCTGTTTAATCCCTGAGTTAAATCCAAATCATTGATTAATTAGAATAACTCTTTAAACTTAAAGCAATTTTATTTCAATCATTACGGGTAAAGTAGAAAAAAAAAATTATATCTCACCTGACAATATCCCACGTCTGGGTTATGTCTACTGTATGCCAGCAAAATTCGCCTTAACTTTGGAATGCCATCTGAATTTGCATTTTCAAAATGTATGTTGTGAGGCAAAGTTCTCAAGAGATCCAATTCAATCTTTATTTGTGAAAAGAAAGTAATAGTAATGTTAAGATTTGCAAATAAATTTTAATGGAAAAAACAAACCAAAAGTAGACAAACTTTTAACCTGCTTGGCTGCCATATCCAAAACATTACGACACATTTTGACGGATAGTAAAGTTTCATAATATGTTTTGGGTTTGCTTTCTCGTAGTTGTCTAACCTGCAGTTCAATACAGCTGCAGGATAAAATTCCCAAGCAGAAGTGTATAGCAAACTTGCTTTAAAAGTATAATAAATAAATTCACAACACTGGCCAATATTATGATTCCCTCACCCTTTCCAGATGACATTTCGATAAACGAAAGGTACTCCGCTTCTCACTAGTTCCTTGAGGATCAGAGATGTTTGAAGGCGTTTTTTGCCGAGACATGTCATGAAGTGATCCCATTTATCTATCCATGCTTCAGTATAAGAATCCTAGAAAGCAAATTTAAATGTTGTTTTAGCATTCTAATGACGAACCCGTTTCATAATGTGTTTAGGAAAATTGAGGAAAATGTGCCGGAAAAATTAACCTTTAACAATCCTTCAATTTCTTCAGACCTTTGCCTTAAAATGTATGCTCCTTGCAGAAGGGAATGAGTTGAAGATGCAAATATTTGGTTTGAACATGCAGATGTTTGAAAAAAGCCATAAACATCATGCCGGCTATCACTATAATAAAATTTATCCAACGTGATCATAAAATGAGTTTTAACTTTACGGTAACTTAAAGTACAAGAACTGCTGAATCAATATAAAATGTACCAGTTAATAACTTTGGCTATGCTCATATAATCGGGACCAGTTTTGTCCATGATAGCTTCATGTAACAACTTTGATGCTGTCTCTTGTGAATAGGAATTCTCGAGTCCTAATTTTTTTTAGAAAGCACAGTATAAACTAAATTTAATTACACACATACGAAAGTGTTTAATATTATCAGGATGCCAAACTTGTTTTTTTCTCCAATAATTTATATTTATATAAAAAAACTAAAAGAAATTTAAATTTTAGTCTTGTTTTAGAGTATGGAAAAAAGAAGTCTAATACAATCGCTTCATTAAACTATCGGACACCTTTTAAAAAGAGTAGCCTATCTATAAAGGATATTAAAAACATAATAATAAAGATGTCTTCCACAATTTGAAATATTCTTGAGGATTTGAAATGATAATTCAAATACTCTAAACAGTTTCATTTCACAAGTGTAACACTCCCTAACTGTGATGACGGATCATACTAACCACTCGCAGGTGCATGATATTCGTTAAGAAGAACTAAATATTTGCTTTGGATTGCATAATACTTTGACTCCCATTCAATGCACTTGCTAAAAATAAAAAAATTGCATTTAGTTCAAGGGATTTTGTGATTTTTGCCAACATACTCAAAAAAGTACCTACAATTTAATGACTGCCTCTCGCTCTTCCGAATCTTCCCTCAACATGTTTAACTGCAAAATTTCAGAATTTAGAAATCTGTTCTGGACATGGAAAGCTTGTAATTCATCTTTAAGTTTGTCCTCTTCAGAATAGACATTTTCATTAGCCGAATCTGAAGGTAAACTAGAATTGATATTACGATGACGTCGCAGGACAATCACTTTGGGCTCGCCATCTCTTCTGGGAGAGTCATTCTTTATTTCTAAGGAAGCGATTTGCTCAGTCAGTTGATTGTTTATTTCGTTTTTCACGTCAATAACTTCTTTATAATGCTTTCGCATTTCGGTCATCTCCTTCGTTAAAATTCTACGAGATAATAAAGCAGACATCATTCATTCATTCATTCATGACATCATTCAGACAAAATCATAATTGCCACTATGTAATTTAAATGTGGATCTTTAGTTGCGAATGCTAAAAAAATGCTTACACATATTTCATCTTAATATCTTCAAGCTCAATTTGTGCCTCCTCTAAACTGCTCCTGACATGAGCTAATTCAGCATCTTTCTCTATAGCCAATTTCATTTGGCATTCTGCATTAGGTTCACACTGAAGTTTCATTCTTCAAAAATAAATAAATGAATAACAAATATATATATTATCGTTGGGCATATATAAACATACTTCTTATTGCACAACAAAAACATTTTCAAAGAAAATTATAAATTTACTAAAAGTTGTAAAATAAATCAACCTTAGTTCATAGGGTGACTTTACATCTTGAAACTAACACTAGTTTGCAGATAAAATGGCCAACCATAGCATAAATTAAAATTAAATGACAAACTTTAGAGTGAATACGATTTTCTAGCTTTCTGTTAAGTTTGCAATGAATTTCATTTATTGACCAATTAAGTTTGTGTGAATTCACAGTAGGCAATTGTCAATATAGGTAGAAAATATTAAAAATAAACGTCGTTTCACTTACACACTTTCTTTTTGCCGACATGCCAAGTCCAATTGTTTTTGCAGGAAAACTATCATTTCTTTGCTTAATTTTAGCTCGTCACTGAGCTGTGCACTAGCATTTTGGAGCTCAACCACCTCTTCATTTACCTTTGACAAAAAATAAAAAATATTTAATGCATCAAGTTATTTTATTTTTATAAATCAATTACATCGTAATGATTCAAACCTTTCCACATTTTTTACAGCAATTATCCTTAGGCGACTGGCTACCACATTCTTTAGACAAAAACGAAAAATTTCCAGAATTGCGAAAAGATGATCGATTTTTATTCGTTTTAGAAAGTATTGTTTGTTCGGCTTGAGATGGAGATATTGGGGATGAGGGACTATTAGGCCATTCATCAGTGGACGAACTGCTAACTATTGAAAACTCGTTTATCAGTAACTGTATAAAAATGGGGAAACTTAAAAATAAAACTAAAAGTTGAATAGTTACTTTCACTGCAAGCTCTCGGTGAACGTATATTCACTATCCCATGGCGAATCTGAGTGCGAAATGTAGAAAGGATATTCACTGGAGTGGAATGTGGTGACCTTATATTAGGTTGTCCTACAGCTCCGGCTGGTGGTGCAATCGGTTCCACCAGCGGTGGCGTGTCATTTTCTCCGAGGATGTTATCATCTGAAGAGTGTCGCTCAAGTAATCCCCCACCATGTAGATTCTATGTAGAAATTGCTTAATTGAATTGACAAAAAACTAGAATTAAGGACACATCAAATTATTGTTTCGTTTAGTGTCTGGAATTTAAAAAAAAACTGACGTGGGTAACCAAGATTTTTTATAATAAAAAGACAAAATCAAAAAAAGTAAAAAAATATAGTTAGTGGGTGTGAAAATTTTTCTTTTAGGTTATTTACTAAACCAGATCATGAAGCAGAAACGTTGCATTACTCAATTGCTCCTTGGTGAGCTGCTATAAAGGGAGTTTACTGCTTTTTGGAATTTCATTTCAATATAAATTAAATTGTACCACCCTTCAACAATATAATATGATAGGGATTGGGATTCTTAAGTTACGGCACCTCCTTCTTAGCGAGGGATCGAAGCATAAAATAGTTTTTAATATTGAAAATGTAACGTTTATATTTTGATGATATCAATGTTGATTATACACTTGATTGCAAAAGATGAATGGAGTCATGGAGATGCTTTATTTTATTTTAAATACGCAAAAAAGTTTTGAAGAGGGCCTCACAAATGAGATGGGCTACGAGTTTAAACCAAAGATTAATTTGATGTAGTGCCTGACAGATAACATTTTGCCATACGAACTTACCCCTGCCGTTAATGAAGTTGACAACAGGCCATACTTCTTTATGTTTGTAGTCCTCCTTCGGCTAAACTTTCTTCTACGCTTTTGCAATTCCTGAAGCCAGTACAATGCCGCAATTCGATCACTAGTTTCCAACTCAAAGCGCTCTTGACGTGTGCTAAATAGCAAATGAGTTTTATATATATGATAGTTTGCCTGCTAGGTGCAATGGAAAGAAAAACGAGATTTACCATATGCTAAATGTACCAGGAAATGCAGGATTTTCAACTTCCAAAGAAAAACTTGCTCGAGAAATATCAATCGACCCACATGGATTTGTACTTTTGTCTGTACGAGAATAATACAACTTGCAGGAATTGTCAGCATAATTAAACCAGTAGCGTTTAGATTTCTTCATAAGTTTTGGGGTAGAAGATTTCGTCATGGACATATAGCCACATAATACAGCTTTTCTATTTGTTTTAATATTCCGCTTATCTTCAGCCTCAGGTCTATTGGCATCATCTTCACCTTGTTGTAACTGCGTTTCTGCAGCATCAAAACTCATTTTTCTAATTTAGTTACCACCTTAAGATCTATCTACTTGCAACATTGCATCAAAGATTGCATGATGAGCGGAAATAACATTTATGCAAATTGGATGAGGATGACTCTCAACCACTTCAACCAAAGATAATCTTGGACCTTGGAAGAATACCTTGGACACGCCTTATCATGCATGGCTTCCTGCCTGCAAAACATACCATTAATATGAGCATTATTTACCTTCCATAATTGAGCAACAACGATCAGCACTGATCTAAACTACAAGCTCACATGCGGTCAAAAGTTAAAACTAGCTTTTAAATTATGGCAAAAATGAGCAATCAAAATAAATAAGATAAACTTTTGACTTACAAACACAAGCAAAAAGAGCGCAAGTCACATTCGTTATGCATAATTCGTCTGCCATAATAATCAGTGATGCCAGGCCTATGTTGGCGGGAAACATTTGCTAAATAAAATAGAAAAATAAATTAATAATACCAATATTTCTTTAGTGGTTTACTTCATTTTTAATCCCAATTTAGTAATAGACCCATTGTAATATTTCACATACCACATGAATGAGTCCCATTACTGATCTGAGTCTCCCTGAAGATGGCAACACATCTACAGACGACAAAATGTCGGCACTTTAATTTTTTAGTGTAATTTTTCTGTTTTTTAGGTTAATTTAATATATTAAATGGTGTTAATAGCATAAATGACATTGATATATTCCATGCTGCGAACTAGTCATCTAGGGTATGAATGAACAAAATCATACTTGTACTGAATTGGTACAATACTCACTGTGAAAAGACTTAAAGTTATGATTTTCAAGGAAATACCAGCTGACAGCTGGAAGATAATAAAAATAAAGACAATTTAAGAGTACAGTGGCATAATAAAAGTTAGTCATGGCAGCTGTAGATGCATTGCCAGCAACTAGTGACGATTCCTTGTATTTTACTGCTCAAGAGCATTCGTTAAAAATATTACAAAACCTGAAAGTGTTAAGAGAAAGTTCACTGCTTTGTGATGTTCGTATAACAGTTGAACTGCAAAGTTTTGTTGTGAGTGATATATATACCAATAAAATGCCATTCTTCAGTCAACCTGTCAAGTTCTATTTCTAAAATACAATGCCACTATTTTTAATGAAAATTATAGGCTCACAGGGCTCTACTGTCTGCAAGCAGCCCTTACTTCCAGGCTATGTTTTCAGGAGGAATGTTAGAAGAGTACAGAGAATGCATTAATTTGCACTCCATTACCTCCAAAATATTTAGTACACTTCTGGATTTTATTTATACAGGTGAGACCCTTGATCAATTACAGTAGCTATCTGCTCAACCATTAACTCTTTTCGCATTCATTTAGGAAAAATTCAGATAACCCGAGACAATGTACAGGATTTGCTAGCAGCTTCTGATATGCTCCAGCTGACAGATGTGAAGATGGCTTGTAGCACCTTCCTTCAGAAAGAACTGCAGCCTGATAATTGCATTGGTAAGGATTTACGCTGATCTACTTTATGTGTGCACGGATAGAACAATTGTTTATTGAATATTTTTGCTAGGAATTCATCGCTTAGCCGAAGCTCATCTGTGCCAAGATTTGGTAGATGCGACTACCAGCTTCCTCCACACCAATTTCATTGAAGTCAGCCGGAATGAAGAATTCGACGACCTTCCAATTGGGATTCTTGAAACTATATTGCAGAGCGAATATTTGAAAGTGGAAAGCGAATTCCAAGTGTTTGAAGCTGCCATGCGCTGGATTCTCCACGACGTTACCAAAAGAAGGCGTTATATCTTCCAAATTATGGACTGCGTCCGTATGTTGTTAATTTCGTACCGGGAATTGGACAGCTTCATATCCGTTTTGAAGGACTTGAGCTTGAAGGTAGCATTGACAAAACTAATACAAGACCACAAATTAGAACTGAGGTTGTCATCTTTGGAATCGCGACTGTTTCAGTCGACCACACAAAAATTACAACCTCGAAAATGGGCACAGAAGAGTTTGTACGTCGTCGGAGGTTTCAAGAGGGATCCTGGTCAACGATGGAGCGACGGGCGAACGCTAGCTGCCGTGCACAGATTCAACACCTATGAACAAAAATGGCATGCCGTAACTTCGTTAAAAGAACCTCGCAGTGGGCATTGTGTCACAATTTCCAATGAACTATTGTTCGTTATCGGTGGCGAGAATCAAGGATTGCTTTTGGACGATGTCATTGTCTATAGCATCGTGACGGATTGTTGGATGGAAATGCTTAGTTTGTTAACTCCCAGGTGCCAAATGGGAGCATGTACATATGAAGGCTACGTCTATGTCATGGGCGGGTGTGTGGAATCGCAAGTGACGGATACGATGGAGCGCTACGACCCCAACACCCGAATGTGGACAAACATCGGAAGAATGACTAGTCCGAGGTATGCCATGGGAGTTGTAGTGCATCAAGGTAAATAGTTTTTATGGTGGATTACGGCTAATATGTGTAGTACTATCTGATTGGATTGATTGAAGTGTAAAGTAAGATTTAAATCACGATATGAGTCACCTTTTTTTTTGAAATTTAAATCAACTAATAAAAAGTGAGGTTGTACTGACTACGAAGTTACCCAGTAATGAATATATTTAGGAGGAATTTATATAAAATTAGATAAACTTCAGGAAATATTAGAAAACTACATCCATTTTGTATTGCTTGACCTGTATTTTCTGAAATGCTGCCTACTTGACCAACTTCTTTCTTCGGATACTTTAACGCCAGGTCGTTTCTTTTCACCCCCTGAGCTGCACATACAAAATATTAAATGAAATTGTTTACTGGGTCCCATTCTTGGATAAAAAAGACTATTTATAGTGTTTCATTAGACTTCTCTCATCTTGTAGGTCTCATATACGTTGTTGGAGGCCGGTGCTTCCTGGATGGAGACCTATCGTTGGTAGAGTTGTATAACCCCATTACGGAAAAGTGGAAACTCTTGAGCAGTATGAGAGTAAAACGTTCTTTCGTCGGATTAGCCGTCCTGGACAATTACATGTATGCCGTTGGTGGATGCAGCAGCTCCAAAGAGCTCGATTCAGTGGAACGCTATGATTTTGAAAAGGTAAATTTTAAATGATTATGATTAATAACAAGTCATGCTTTATACTAGATGCATACACGTGTACTATTCCTTTTCACATTTAGAACCTGTGGGAGAAAGTGACGTCAATGCATGCCTGCCGTGCCGGTGCTTGTGTAGCCAGCATCAATGGGTTGCTATACGTCGTCGGCGGTCACACCTCTGCAGAATTATCACCATCCGTTACGCTCAACTCCATGGAATGCTACAATCCTCGAACGAATGCATGGAAGATGAGCGTTTCTATGCCGATCGGTTGCAGCGAAGCTGGTGCGGTGGCCTTTTAATTCGTGGACAGCATTTAGGGGTCAGTCAATGACCCCTAAATAGTTTCGTTCATAGTGAGATGATTACTCAAATAATATTTTGTATCATTATTTTTATCTATATATTTTATTTCTTTTGTAAATCAATTTGAATGAAATGAGGGATATTAAAACTGTCAGCCCACGGGCAACACATAAAAACATTCCATACATTGAAAAAAAGTGGAAATTAAGACTTTTGGTAGGGTTTTAAAGGAATTTAAGCGGGCAAAATCTTAAATGGACGGTGCTGTCAGTATTGCCACTCAACTCAAAATTAATGAAAGGAATGCACAATGATATCCAAATGTCCAGCAACAAGCACTTTTGGATGCTTTGTGTTCGCTTCGTAGGTTGTTACAGGACTTGTGAACCTCACTGTATCTATGATTTTATCACTTCAAAAAATTATGATAATAAATGCGCATAATGATAACATGGATAATAAATTATACTGTCTCATGTTAATTATTATTTTTTTCAGCATAGCTGAAATCAAAATGCAGTTGGAAATCAATGAAGCTAATGTAGATTTACATTATAGACAGGTTTAATACTATGGCATCAATACTTTCATATGAGGTGCAATTTAAAGATGCTCGTCTTGTCTATATGAATAACTTTTATATATGACAACATCTAAACTGTGACCAATTGCAAAACAATATTTTTCCAAATTTTAATATTGGAAATTGTAAAATATTAAAGGGAAACTGTAAAAAATGTAATGATCACCTCAATGAATAGTCTTTGACCTTAAAGTGTGTGAATAGAAATCTGTTTAAAATTATTTCGCCAAGCTAAAGAAGAAACGATTTTCTTCGACTTTAACACCTCAAGGGGTTGCAATTTTCACGCAAGACGTCACTTTGACTTATGACATCACAGCATACAGAAGACTGTTGTGACATTTGGGTGTGATGGTCCAAAGACTGGCCTATTGCATACCATCGTCACACCAGAAATTGTCAAAGGGAGAAAATTCTTTAGATCCAAATTTCTGTAATTATGGAATGCATCTCTGATTGAATGTTAATCATGATAGGCCAGCATGACTGACATTCCTGAAGGCAAGTTGCCTTCACGAAGATTTCCCAAGTTAGGAAATGCAACTTAAGTTAGTTCGGTATGTTTAACGTGGGCACCGGCAGAAATTTTTGTCCTTGGGGTGGGCACTGCCCGATATATAGGAGATGTGTTATGTTAGATAAATGTGAGTTAATTCTTATGTGGCGTTATCATAGCTTGCTTAGAAGGAAAAGCTACCTAAAGAATGATGCTGGTAATTGAGATTGAACTCACAACCGGCCTCTGCACGACAACCTGTTTTAGTATTTTTTTCTAATTCTCTTATTTAATATGCAACAAATCAACAAACTTATTGTTATCTATTAATCTGTGTTTGATGACGGTTGAATGGTATAAAAGATCCCGGGGTTGTAGTGTCCCCCACTCCATGCCCTAACGAGGAATTGTGACGTACGTCAACTTTACACTGTTCAATTAATAACCTAAGTCAAAAAGTCAACGTGACACCGTGCATTAAAAATGGCGCACTCCTTGAGGTATTAAAATCGAAGCAAATCATGTTTTTTTTTACTTGTCAATGTAACTTAAAACGGATTTCAATTCTCTTAATATTATCAACACGATAGTACCCATTTTACAATTGCCTTAGGCCTAATTTGAGACATTTATTTTCAATGTCTATTGATAATAAATTATAAAGTTGCATCTATTTTAAGCTAAAAAAATTAAAAAAATAATTTTCATAGCTGCTCGAATTTAGCTCACAAAATCTCATCTTATCAATTAAATTGACAATTTTTAAACACAATTTAAAAAATTCCTTTATATCCAAAAAATGGCTTAAAATTGTTAAGAATGCAAGTTAAAAAAATATTTGCATTCAGTTTGTTCCACATTTATAAAATATCAGCTTACAATTTTATTGTAACTATGATTATGCTATATGGCCTGCATTAATATCATTAATGGTAATTACAATTTGTAAATATTATTAATCCTTCATCTTTCCCCCCCAGAATTAATAAAAAAATAACACAATGATTACTACACACTCAAATCGGGAAATAAATAATTCTAATAATTAATAGCATTATTTCAAGTTCTTGTACTATTTATGCCTTAGCAACTTCATTTCTTTTACTGTGAAATTAGGGCAATATAGGCCTATATAACTTTCCATTACTGAAAAGTTGGCCAAAAATGTTTAAAAACAAAGTATGAAAAATGGCGTTTGATGAGCAATAATTAAAAATGGGTTGAGATCGTTGACAACTGACATTGGTAATATGTTGTGCCATTTCACAGCTTACCCCAGTGCCAAACAACTTTCCCACAACATTCACAAATAGTCTTATAATTAGGAGCTATGTTAATCATTAAATAAGGTAACTGGGTTATATACAATTTAAAGTCAATGCAAGTAAAAAAAATTGTAAACAGATTTCAGCAGATTATCTGAAAATAATATGAGAGGGACTAGAGGGTAACTTTTTAGTTTTTAGACCAGTTAAGGGCCTCGGTTAATAAACGTATTTACCATGATTTTAAAATATAACTTTTAAACAAATGAACTTTTAAAACTGCTGGACTGTATAATTTACCAAAGGACTGCAGCAAAGTAGATTTTGGATTTAGATTAAGATTAGCAAACTGAATCCTCAATAAAGTTCAATATTCACAATTCTTATGAACAACAGAGAATGCTCAATCTTTCTTTTTGGTGATTTCGCTCTTACCATTCTTGGAAGCATCAGACTTAGATGCTCCATCCCCACCTTTATTACCAGAAATGGCTCGGCTAAGAGCATCCCAGACGCCTCCCATAAATATGGCACAGAAAAGATTTTCGAATGGGGCAAAAGGATCGTGTATACCCAGTAAGATGGCCGACAATTTGAAATAAACGAAAAATATAACAATGCCAAAATACACCAAAGAATGTGGTGCAGAAATGAAATCGGTTTTCTTGTCCACGACAAAGATGGCTGATGCTACAATGCAAGCCTTTGTTGGGCTGAAAACAAATGTACCTTATGAGCTCTAAGATACTCTCTATAGTTAAACATAAAACATGGCGTTTGATCAACTCTTACGCTAAGTCAGCTACTAAATACGAATTGAAAATTTTTAAGTTTGTGCTACTTTGCTCAACAGAGCCATACAGACAAACAGACATTTTCTTTGTCTCGGTATATGAAAAAAAGTATAAAACACTAAAAAATAATAAAATTTAATACTTACAAACTTGGTTGCATGAATTCAATTGACGACGGTGTCCAAACACCACGCAATAATCGCTCAAACAATTTGGTAAAGTTGGCACCATTTCCTAAACAGATTAATCATAAGCATACCGGGATACTTTAGTTTTTCAATAGCTTGTAGTAAACAAGATTTACCTTTAATTGTGCCAGTGATAATCATAATGATCCATCCGTTTGGATAAAGTTTAGCTGCATGGGCCACACCATCGTGAACCTTTTTGCAACGCATGACCTCCTTTAGGGTCGCTATTACAATCTTGACGGGAAGAAACTTGCAAATTTTGTAGACTACATCGAATGGTGAGTAAAATATTAAGTACCTAAAATTTAAAACCGCAGTAGGTAAGTAATGAGGGTTAAAAAATAGATTGTTGGCAGGAATTGACAGTGGTATAGCTAATATTTTAATATACAAAATTGAAAAAAAACTTCCTACCAAACAGCTGAAGCCAAAAGCAATAGATTTGGAGTTTTAAAATTTGCCAGAATCGGTTCTCCCAACAATAAACTTGACAAAATGCCGCCAGAAAATACAGAAAACATCGAAGACAGCCAACAGGCAAAGGGGTGCTTCCGAGAGAATAGAAGTGCACCTGCAATTCCAGACCATAATAAGAAATCCCCAAAAAAGACATTGCAAAGTGCAGCACAGAGTGAGAGAAATTGAAACAAACATTTGGCATGCAAATTATCGCTTAACTAGGAAAAGAATGAATGATGTTCTTTAGATTACAAATAATCACACTACATGGTCAGAATTTATAAATTAGGAAAAGGGGTCAGTATTAGCAACAAAATTATGTAAAGCGTATTTAAGGGGACCATATTTAAGGGTGTTGTTTTTTAAATGGGTTAAAGGGTCTACAAGCTGCAAAAAAACCATTTATAATAGTCTAGAAGAATTTATCTTGCTCATTCTTTAAAAAGTTAATAGATAACAATACAAGCTGGATATTAGTATGCTATTTGCACACCACGGCATGCATTGTTCTAACCCATTAGGCAAGTCTCACCTTGAAATAAGTGATTTTTATATAAAAGGCAAACATTGTTAAGTGCATTTATATTCAATATATGGACAATTAGTTTCTTATATTTATATTTCAATTGGGAAGAGATGTACAAGGTTCAAAATTAACATTCAAAAAAATTTTAAAAAGTTGATCAGTTCCAGATTCTGACTCACTCTAAATGGTATATACTACACATTATTTAACAAATATTGTACATTATAAATATCATTTTAAGATCGTCAAATACAAAAAAAAAATAATCTCTTTAGTCATTTACCAAATTCACAACAACAGTCGTGGATTTTTTTGGCATTTAGCTACCATGTTTCATAACACAGTAGCCTACTTATTATTGGTCCATCTTTCCTAGCATTTTCTTAATCAGCCTTGCCAAACAGGCATGTTGTAGACCAGCAATTCATCAACAAGGTTTAGAAAACATTTTATATTTCCAATTAAATCTATTTTAATTTAATGACTAGTTCTAACATTTGGATTACATTTATGTTATAGTTATAATAATAGTTAAATGAGTATAATTTTAAACTCAAATTTTATATGTTTATGCAAGGTAACTAAACTTTTAGGTATTATAATAAATAAACAATGCAGTACATTAACTGACGTGAGTAAATGAACACACTTTGTATTCTTACAAAACACTACTTTGATACTGCCAGAAATTCTATTTAATCTGCTTCCGAGAAGCTTTCATATTTTCAACCTTATCAATATGCTAGTTAGGATTATAGAAAATTGCCAGATTTTATCAGTTGCCATATATTTAAATAACATGTTGTAATTAATTTATTGCCATAACATCGAGATGACGTCAACCAATGATGGCTAGTCCATCAATATAAATTAACTCCAAGCTAACATCACCACAAATCTTGGCTTAGTTTTCTTTGCTTATTATTACTAGTTTCTACATCAGGAACTGTGCACAAATTACATAACGCTACATAGGGAGGTGGGGAGTCAGGGCAAATCGTTACTAATTGTGACATTGGGGTGGGTGTATCGAGAAACGTTACGTCACGCCTGGCAATTTTTCCATAGTGTAGCGAGATTTTTATTTACTGTGTGTTTAATATGGCTCTACTGAATTTAATAATTCTACTACTCAGGCCTACATGCTTTCATATAAAAGACGTTTTAATCAGAAACTCAAGCGGTTCTAAGCCAAAATGCAAATATTAAACCAATTATTCATGTTATGAAATTCTTTGTTACGACTGAACTGTAAAAATGCTTGCTTGAATATCACATGACCCCAGCCAACACGTCAGGTTTAAAGACAAAATTATAATTACTTGAGTTTTTACTTCCATTTTTTATGTGCAGAAAGTGGGGAGGGGTTATACAGCACCGTAGCCAGCTCAGCAGAAATATGGGGCATGGCCATCCCATGCCCAGTTCCACGGGGGAAGGGGGGGGGCAGTGATAGCGGCCGCCACCCCCAAACGCCTCATTTAAGGTCCATTTCCCCCTCTTTCAGGCCACTTTTGACCCC
>JAQIXP010000453.1:0-25918 GCA_034700285.1 Proteroiulus fuscus
GACAATACACAGCTGAAACCTTGCAGCGTTCTCCTTCTCCTAAAAGGAAAAAACCTGACGCAGTTACATTTAGAATCTCTTGTAAATTTGCAGGTAACATCTCTAAAGCATTATCAATTCAGGTAATATTTAATGATTTCATTATTTTAACTAAAAAAGTGTCTCTGCATTAAAACTTGGGCGCTATAGGGCTGCCAACCTACAGGGGACATATAGGAAAAGCTAATAACTGACCTCAAACATTAGGCCTATCAATTAACCTAATCTGACCTAACCCAACCTCGCCAAATGCCATAGTCCTCTCATCTTGTATAGCGCCGAATTTCCTCTACGTCCCCTGTAGGTTGGCAGCGGTAAGTACACTGGCTCACCTTTTCCAGAATAGCCCCAAAACTAGTTCCATGTTCTCTTGATGAATATTTCAGCACATAACCAAATTAGTAAAAGAAGACATACAACAATACTTAGATTGGAAACCAGATCTCAAAAATCCCATGCTGGAGGTGCAATTGCTATACATTTCCTCACAATTAAAGCATGCATAGCTAGCTAGCAAACTAAATATGTACAATTTATTTAGGTTTATGTACACTTAAATGATGATTTCATCGTAATTGGTTTACCCACACATAAAATACCTCTATCTAAACGCCCTTATTTGAAATCAATAAACTTGAGAAGTACGGTGTGCTGGGCAATGGCCCAGTCTGCAGGAATTAGAGTAAGTTTCTGGTTTGGAAATATTTCCAAGTGATAAAAATCACATGAAAGGTGCATTAAACTTTCTCGTTTTGGCATTTAGTCAGACGATATAGTTTTGGATCCGATGTGTGGTGCTGGAACAGTTATAATTGAGGTGCTGAAATCTTGGAATGTAAGATCAATTTGTTATTTCATAATCTTAATTTTATTAAATCAATCAATTTTTAATCTGGAATTACACTTGCTTTAAAAGGAAAATTAATTCTTATAATTTCATATTGTGCAAGATATATTCTTATTATCAAATATAGCTAGCTTCGTTTAGAACTGCAAGCTGATTTTTAAAACCGAATCGTTTTTTATCTATTAAAGCCATGGTAGTGTTGTGTAATTACGTTCTCTGGGAAATTTTCAGGTAGACTGCATTATCGGAGTTGACAGCTGTTTGGATCAGTTGAAACGGACAATTGAGAATTGCAATTTTGCAAGGGTTCTCAATGAAACTAATTTAATTTTTGGATTGGTAGAAGCATTACCCATTAGAAGCGAGTTTGTAGACGTCTTGTTATGCGATTTTCCTTTTGGATTAAAGCATGGAACCATAGAAGATGTGAAAACTCTCTTACCCAAAGCACTTCAGGAAATGAACAGGTATTTGAACGTTTTACAAATAATAGTCTTAGTCCTCATTACAATGTTTAACATAGACAAGCTTCAAACAATAACAGGAAATCCTTCAAAGAAGGAACATTTATTTAAATAATGGAAATCATATTAAAATACAACTACTTCTTTTTTCTTAATAATTTATACTCAACAGTGTGTTTGCAGTGTAGGCTAGAACATACCGAGTATAAAATTAATTACTTGTGCCCAATATTCTACAGTTAACCATACTAAATAGCACAGTTTCATATTTTTTCACTTAAATGGACAAATTTGTAATGATCCATTGTGCCCTCTGGTATACAGTTGGTGATTCTAATTATTATTTTTTTTTTATGTTTCAGGGTATGCAAAGTTGGTGGCAGAATAGCTATTCTGATTAGCCAGCAGCTTGTTGACTATCTTTTTGAGCAAGTCGTTGGTTTATTTCCTCGGAAAATATCAACTCCCTTAATACCAACAAAGTGCCAAATATCAAGTGCCACCTCTAAATGCAAATTGATGGGTGCAAATTCTTCAGAATGTTTAAATTTTGTGTGGTGGAAGCAGCTGTCTAGGAATTATGTGAAACTTGGGGAACTAGGTGCCTATATTTGCACATTTATAAAGAAGAAAATGACTTTGAATGGTGCTGAATTCAAATAGAAACTAGTCTATAGTCCCCTGTTGCATTCATCTGCTTATATTTCTTACTAGAACGTGGAATTTAAAATGTTTGTACAACGATTTCATCAAAAAAAAAACTTTCCAACGTGAATTTCCTAGATGCTTCGTAATGATGAGTAATCTGCATCACTACTTCCTGTTCAGAAGTTGTGCAAACAACAACATTTGAGCATGGATGATTGGATAGTTGTGTTCTGGTGAGTTATTCATATTTTTACATATTTTTAATTGTACTAGGACCAGCACATATTCATTTGAATAGGCAGACTACCTATATGTTGTTTAGAAGAATCGTGTTTTTGCCATTTTTCGTAAGCTTCCTGGTGAATGCAGTGCAATATAAGAAATGCTGTTGATAAATAGGCATGAAATTATCCCAGTTTTTCTTTAGGGTAGATTGACAGCTAAACGTTTTCGACTTCGTTAACATGGTAAGCTGGGGTAGCATTCTCGTCTTTCTTAACGAATTCGTTTAGCTGCAAACGAAGGGAAATCGCACAAAAGTGTATTCTAGTCTTCCGTTCGATTCGTTACGCTCGCTCAACGCACACCTATGAGAAAAGGCGGCAATAACGAATCGTTATGTAACGACAGCTTAATGGCAGTCGTTAATAGCTAACGAATTTCGTTAAAATCAAGACAAGAAGAGTTCACACGCTTACCATGTTAATAAATGCTTTTTTATCAAGTGGAAAAGTGGAATTATTTTTTTTATTTGAAAATGGTTTTATCGATTACTTTCTAACGTTTTTATATGATTAATCATTGCTATCAAGGATTCATTAAAAAAAGTAACAATGCATTTTGCCAATAAATTAGAAATAAATATGTTCTCGCTTGTAAAGTAAGTCGCGAAAGTTTTAAATTTCGCAGTCTGAAGTGCCGCAATGTTTTCACTGGGGCGAATGGATGGCGGCCACATGATACCAAAAAAACAAGGAATTCTCAACGAGATGATTGAAAACTGTCGACGACATACTAATGAAATTAACCAGAAAAAAAAATACGGTAGATAAATTAGCAAAATTGTAAATGGCAAATCTTCTTGACCGGTACAAGCGCCACCTTTTGATCATGTTTAAAGCTTTGTACCATAGCCTACGATTGTGTAACTTGGACGAATATTCGTCCAAGATTGTACTAATAGCAGTGTACCGGTCTTAAATTGTTGCAAAAAATTCAAAATGTTTCCATTTATGGACTATTTGTATTGACTTTCCAAGATCAGAAGTGATAATGACTTCTCGGTGGGTAATTTAAAACTTAATTGCATGTAAGATGTGTAAGTATATAAACCCTTACAGAAATTTCATGGCAAAATACTGATGATTTTAGCCTTACTGGTGATAAACAGATGATGTGACTCGTTATTTATTCAAATAATACTGATGACTTATATTATTAAAAAAACTATGCCCCTAACCAACGCCACATTTTGTAAACAATCCTATTCAATCCAATCCTATAGCCTACTAACCTAACCTGAGTCCTCCTATTTATGTATATAGAGTACGTTTGGACCCTATATATACCCTTAGTTTGTTTTGAGAAACTAGCTGCCGTTTATTATTATTATTAAAATGATTAATATTAAAGATGGATTCCCGTGAAAATCCTTTTAAGACAAATACAGGAGCTAATTCCAGCATTTGCCAAAGTGATTAACCATTTCTGTCTAATAATTTCATGGCTAATCAAGCCTGAATCAAGCCATTAATTAATTAGTATAAACTATTTCAGTAGAATGCTATCAGCAGATTTCGGTAGAATTCTATAATAAAATTTAAATTTTGCCAACAAGTGGTTTTGCAAACTTTTTAAGTAGGCTTATAAAATTAATTCAATTAGCTGTGATTACACAGAATGTATTATACACTAAATATTATGCATAACCGCGTGCATAATTCTACATAATATATCATGCTTGCAGAACGCTTTGCCTTTACTGTATTATATGGTTTGTAATCTTGAGATCACTTGCCACAAAGTGGGACTGTCCCTTTAAATATTAATTTTTCACATAAATTAAATTAGAGGAAAACAATTGCCAAAATATTGGTAGACATTATTCACCCAATAATGTCTGCCAATATTGGGGAAAGTGACTTTCAATGTTTTAGCCAACATGTGGCACTTATAATTTGCTGTCAATACTCTCATATGATTTTCCCAATATAGGCCTACGGTATGTGTAATTGAAACTTGACATCATATGTGGACAAAAAATCATTCAAAAGTGCATACCGTAGATGTACTTTAAAGAAAACTGATAAAAAAAATGGATACATTGGCCGTGTGTTTTTAGTTAAAAATGTATCTTAATTTTGACAGTTCACATCTGCCAACAAGCTGCAAACTTCAGGATACACTTTTTTCCCATTTATCACTAAAAAATGAACATTTTATGGTGTCAAAAACTGACAATTTTTTGATGATTTAAATATTCACGTTTTGTTACAAAAATGTTATTAGCTTTTAATCTGTTACGAGTTTATCACCAATTTGTAGCTAACCAAAAAATCATCAGTTTTTCAAAATCATAAGTGTGTTCTAGTTTGCAGCGAAATTGTCGAATGTTTTTAGGGATTTTGTGAGTTTTTTGTCACTTTTCTACCCTTTTCTCTATCACTAATTTCTGTAAGGGAATGTACGTAAAAGAAAAAAGGATGTTTGGCAACGTACATATATGTTGAGTCCATAAGGTTCTCATAGATTTGAAATAATATTTTTTACTGAATGCTTATAGTACGGGGGATGAAGATGATGACTATTGGAATCAGTCAGATGCTAGTAATCGTAAAAAGATTTTCGATGTTCCTGATGATGAAACAGTAGGCGTGAATGCATATTTTGACTCTTTTAAGTAGCCGAGAATATTTAGACTTTAATAAGATGATAACCTGATAATAGTGAGGGTGAATTTATTTTGTTCTATTGTGTAGATGAAATTATTTGGTGTTTCCAAAGATTTAAAGTCAAGTGCAAATTTTAACTATGAATTCAGTGAAAATGAAGACACTATTATTGGGGACGGAATGTTTGAAGCCAGCATTCAGAGTTATGGTGAAATCTTTTGCTGGTCTTTACTAAAATGAGGCTTAACAGCACGTAGTCCAAATTCATTAACTCTTGAAATTTATGTAGGAAATTATGCCTCGGCTAGGGTAAAACCAGCAGTAAGTTCTCTTAAACAACCTGGAACTTCATCCCCTAACCGACAATCACAGAGACCACTTACGGTCACAGAGATGTCAAAGTTGGAGGCAGAAGTGGATTATTTGCATAAAAAAATTAAAGTAGGCCTACTGATCGCCTAAGATATCTGAAACAGTTATTCATAAATTGCACGTTCTCATCATTTTTTTATTCTGAAGGAACAACACGAAGCTAAATGGTTACCATTATCCCCTGATCGACTTATTCTTAGAATTATCATGGGAGAGGTGTGTTGCTTAAATATTAATAGTAAAATGCTATAACCTTTAGAATAACCAGCTGCATATATAACTGTGTAAATAATAGCTATGCAAATAAATAGGGTCAAATAATATTAATAAGAATTTTTTTTGCAATGTCATCAAAACTTCTAGAGCTACAGTTTAAATCCTTACAAATCAAAAAAGCAAAAATTGGAATTACTGGACACCGCCTTGAAATATCACGATGGAAATGCAATTATTGCAGTACGCTAATAAAATTTCTATTATTTAGTTTGATTAATTACAAGTGTGAAAATACGTCAATTGCTTTTATTCCTTGTATAGATGGTGTTGCACATGAAAAACACTTTAAAAACAAGCATTTTCAACCAAGAAATGATGCTACGGCCTGATGCTATGGACCATTATTTATCTTCTTTGAACGCCCACCAAGAATATTCGGACTTATCAGATGTGTTGACGTAATGCATCAGTCTAGCCATTTCTTTCTCGTGATAATATTATTTATTATTAGCAAATAACTAACTAACGTTTGTATTTAGCATGCTTGGGAAGGCATCAGATGCTGCTGTTAGTATGAAAATGTTGTATCTTTCATTATCTTGTGATGTTTGTTATAATGAAAGCTGAAATGGCTTCATTGCAGATCCTAAATTACAAATTGGCTTTAAGATCAAAGGAATACAAAATGCGTTCGACAAATCTCAAAAATTGCTACGCTAACCATTTTCAAAGAGATCCCAGCTTGCTTAACGATGCTTTCTTGGTTGGCGAACATATCAGTCTATTGGATAAGCAGACAAATATTGATGTAACATTTCTTAATACACTTCATTATAAGTTTTCGTGTTATTACATGCTTATTTACAGTGGTATTAATCCTTGTAGGCAAGCGATTCTAAACGCCAGAGTTATGATGCAAATCATCAAAGTCAAGAAACTAAGCAGAAGCGACGCTCTGTTATTAATTCAACAGTCATATCAACCTTGCATTACTCTTGTTTGCATCATTATGCTCTTCCAGAGGTTTTGCCTTGGCCTATAGTTTTTCATTCAAAGTTTCAAGGTACCGGGTATATAATTTTATCTGATGTGTACTTTTAATCTGCAGAGTCATTTTGCCAGCCCACAAGCAATTCGTAATCTGTACAGATTAACGGACAAGCAATTTGCATGGATGGCAATAACTGCACGAGCAGAATTGAAGCAATGGAACGATATTGAGATTTTGCTCACCACAAAAGTAAGCACTGCACTTCAGTACTAACTATTAAAAAGTTTCAATCTGAAAAAGTGTTCTACTGATGTATTCCCAAATTTTAAATTCTCTTCAAGAGTCTGTTTGGCACATCTAAAATTAAGTTTGTCATACCGCCATCAAAATTACTCGAAATTCTACAAAACAATGATGCTAGCACTGAGGTAAACAGTTCTTTATGCTTAAAAGTGGGTGAAGTGAGGTAAATGATCAACAAATTATGTATTTGTCCTACTTAACTAGGCTAGAGGGTGTAGAAATATATACTTACGCATGCACATATACATATAATATAGGCCTACAATGAGGACCATAAGTTAAATGAAACCCACTTTAGAGTGACCACTGAAAGCTCTCGATAAAAATATTTTGCATAAAATACCCATATATTTGAAGAATTTTTACGGTTCCCTGTTGGGGATATTTTGAGATTTTGTATGGGAAATCTAACTTATTTGATCAAGCTATCTAACTTTTTAATAAAAAGCAAATTTATTAGCAGGAATTCAGTACTCCTGTCTATCTCCTCCACAGTGAGTTTGGTCAGCCTTGGTTGGTTGAGTGATTACATTCCTGCCTGGTACTCTGGAGACCGGGGTTCTCTTTCCAAGGTTTGCTGCGTTGACTGTGGTTTTCATTGTTTTCCCTACAGGCCCATGCTGGGGCAGTTCCTATAAGTCAGCCATGACTACATTCCTTCCGCCTTATTATCTCCCATTGCTCTTTTTATTCCTCCCTGCGTGTTTTAATGTCCTGTAGACTTTGCACTATGCCGTCTTTAGTTGGGCGTTTAACGTGCCATAGTTAGTTGCCCATAAAAATTGGCACTGCATTTTGAGTAGTATTTATTTAAACATTTTTGAGTAGTATTTATTTAAACATATTTTACAATGATGGCAAAGACTCGGTACCCTGGAGAAAACGTAATTTATCAAAACTGGTGTGATCCATATTACAACTTTCTCAATAAAATAAAATAGCTGATTAATATTAGCCAACCCAAACCACAAGTTTCTCCCCCCCCCCAATTCCATTGGCATAATTTGTGGGTGGCCCCCTTTAATCACCATAAATGGTCAAATAGTAGCCCGGGCTACTATTTGGTCATTTACGATAATAAAAAAAGGCGAGTGCAACTTGGGCTTTTTTTTTACGTAGGGCATCTCTTTGTTTTTATTCACGGTATATATTAGTTTTGATGCATTCGGGACCTTAACTGAAATATCCAAAAGTACGGTATTGGGCTAAGTGTAGGCCGGGAATAATAATAGTAGCCGGGGAGGGAAGTAGCTTTTTTCAAAACAGTAGCCTGGGCTACTATTTTGTCATTTATGGAGCTATCGGGTAATTTTTCCGTAGTCAAGTGAGTTGTGCTCCTAGTATAGTGATTGTGTGTGAGCATGCACACGTGTGTATGTGTAGAAGCCCACTTACAAAGTTAGTAAAACATGCTTAGTTAGTTTGTTAACTCGTTTAATCAAGGTAACCAAGTTAGCTTTTCCACAAAAAAAATATTGCCAAATGTCCTCAACAGGGTACAGTGAATATCCTCAAAGTATTGCATTTAAAGGATTGAGAGACCTGGGTTCAATTCCCAAGGTCGGCTGCCTTAACATGGTTTTCCATGTTGTTCCTCCTTGGCCTTTGGACCTAAGGCAAATGCCGGGGCAGTACTGCTAAAAAGCCGGCCACGACCGCCTTCCTTCCCATTCCTTCCTCATCGTCTATTCCAAGACTGATGGCCGTGCGGGGCGAAATGCACCGATGGTTAACCACAGATAGAATGTAAAGGATTTTGTGCTCAATAGCCTCACAGTAGTTTGGTTCAATAACTAATGGCCCTTACTGTATAAATATACTTGCCAATATAATAGGAAGTTTATTTGTGATATTATGAGAATTATTTTTTATTTTTCAAGGAATTGAGCAAATATGCCTCTAAAATTGACAATATGGAACAACGGCTAAAATTAGCCAAGAAATATAAATGCCACAGGGTGGTTGTGGATGTAAGTTCATTCCTTTAAAAAAAACATCATTTCTAAATTAACTGGTAACATTGAGGTTTGAGTCACTTCTTTAATGCTATAACATGAATTCTTACTCTTCATCTGGCTTTTGTGCAGATTGTCGTAATTCAGGATTATAAGCCTTTTTTAACTAGCAAAAAAATGCACCCAAGCAAAATATTAATAGATGATGTTACATTTATTTAGGCTCTCGTTGCATTAAAGGACAAACAACAATTAATAGATTATCAATCAAATGTGCTTCCTCATTCCACTGACTACAGATATACAGAAAATGCTATAAAAGCAATAGTAAGTAAAATATTTTTTATTGACCTGGAATTTTTATCTTTTAAACTTTTAATTTAAAAAAACAATGTTTCATTGCAGAGGAAAAAATAACTTGTATGAAAAGTTTGGCAGAAAAATGTTCAGCGCTTCCAACAATGGGAAATGTTCTCTCAAAGACTTTCATAACTCATTAATATATCATTGGAAGGGGCGCTTGTTGGGGGTTTCATTTTGAGCTCAGCAGTGTCATAATCTACATCATTCAGATCCATATAAACTTTGATTAAAAATTCTGGGAGCAGAACTCTCAATATGTAATCCAGTTTCTAATTGAAGGAAAAGAATAAGTGACTTTACAACAGATTATACTTAAAATGGAATTCTCACCTTGTTTCAAGTTATGTTTAAAATAATGACAAATTCTTGGGGAATTGGATGTCATTGTATCATATGAAAATATTACTGGCACCATTATTTACCACCTGCATGTTAAGCTTCCTTTATTCTCTATGGATGAGTAACCACCATTATAATATTATTATTCACCCAAAGTGGTAAATCCAATGAACATTTCAATTTTCGTGCCTTTCATAATGTTTTTCTTGTTGTCATTTTAAAAATAATTTTAACAAATTGAGACTTTCCCTTTAAAATTCATTAAAATAACCAAACCTTAATATTGAATGAAACCACTTGCCTGATCTCCAGCAGGTGCCAGCAACGTTTTCAGTAAGTTCACCACATGCTCCACCTGATCTTCGCGATAGAACATCAGATTTAGTTGATAGTCCAAGGCTCTTCTTTTTCTCAAGCTGTGCCCATAGTCTGCATGACGTATACATTGTTTTTCGCCTTTAAATATTTCCCAAAGGTAGCAGCTGTTACGCTCATAGTATTCTTCAAGCTGTAGCAAGCTCAAGTCCCTTACATGCCTAGAAATACAATAACATAACTTGTCAGTCAAATTTATTAACAAATGTACGCAAGTCAGTGTTGTTCATGTACGTTAAACTTACGGAATTTGCAATTTGTGCTTCACGTCCTGGTCTTTTCTTTGAAACATGGAATGAGTTTTTGAAGACTTCTTCTCACCAGGGTCATCCTCTGAAAGGAAGAATTATTTTATTATTTTGGAAAGAATTTAAATATACATGTAAGGTCTTTTTAAAATATATTTGGATTTATATCAAAAGTTAAAATCAATTGTTAAATGAGATTACCTGTAATTTCTGCAGTTCTCTTCTTTGTTGTTAGCCTAGATTTCTTAACCTTTCTGTTTTTCTCCTTGAGAAGTCCTTCATTAACTAATTTACGTAAAACGACCCTTGGTTCCTTCAGTTTTACAGACTGTTTAGTATCACTTTCTAAATCCTGGTTTTCATTAGTTTCCAACTCAAGCTTTTCTGGTTTAGTAGTCGGCTTACTGAAGTAGTGACTAATTTCAACAGTTTTCTCTTCAGTTAGGCTGGATTGCTGATTTAACATTTGAGAAACATTCCCAGTGCTTTTTTCATCTATTTGCATTATGCCGACAACAACCTCCATTTTATACATGGTTTGCGATTGAAAATTATCATCTACAAATAAAAAACGTTATAAAACTTAATTATGTTATAAGAAACTGTTCCGTACATGATTTGAGTGAATCTTACTTTCTGGATGTTTTCCAAGATTTGTTTTTGATGCCACTGCTCTTTTTATGTATGCAGTATTATCTCTAAAATGATAGGCCAACTTCAACGTAGTTCCTTAAAGTAACCAATAGACAGCTTAGACATGTGCATTGCAAAGGGATAGGAACCAGACATGAATGAATGAATGGTTTCTGGAGAGGTTTTCCATGGGACATAAACAATACACTATTATTACTTTGCACAAAGAAAGAGATACAATGACAAAGTGGTACCTGGTACCTCAAAAATCCCCCGTTAGTGCCAAATAAGAATCCTGTGCTCATATAATCTTTCCACAACTACTCTTGCTGTGTTAGCTAATTGACAGGCCATTTTCCTTTCATATCTTGATTTCTGGATTGTTTAAGTCCATTAGTTTTTCTTATACTCAAGCATTACCTGTGATTGTAAATATCTCTGACGTTTTCTGCGATGCTGAGTAATTTATTTTGCCAGACGTAATCTTTTCTTTGATTTCAGGCATCAATAATGCCATGGTTTCCTGTGAAATATTTAAAATGTCACTGTTTGTATAGCATAGCGTACACAGTCGTCTTGACGAGATTTTTGTCAAAAAAAAAACAATCGGGTTCAATGCAGGTAAATCCTAACGTAATGGATTGCTTAAATATGCAAGTTCGTTGAACTCAAATTGGAACGAAAATTTATTCACGACATAATCCTTGATACTACCAGATCAGGATTGTAATAGTTTTATGAAACAAGCTGCAGTAAAACTGCTTTCCAGAAAAATAAATTTGTTCTGGGACTATAGGTCTATTGCGGCCAGTTGCAGAAAAACTGAATCTGGATTTAAATTGCATGCAGTACGTCTTTTATCTGGGAACCCGTATAGCTTATACCAGTAATTATTTCAGTTGATTAATTCTTACTTTCAAGTTAGATTCTTGAAACCAGTTGCAGCTGTACTTCTCTGCATGTTGGTTTTGTGATTTATATTTAAGAACAATGAAGTTACATCGTATTATGGACTCCTTTATCTAGTTATGACGCAGACACAAATTACAATTAATAGTCAGTTATTTGCATTTGAAACATTTTGATAAGGATGCAGATCTTCAATAGATTTTACCTTGATGAGTTTATAGAAATTAGCTACATGGTCTTGACACGTCATTTTTTTTTCCAATAAAATGTTTAATGTCCTTGTTTAAATTAGCAACCTTTATTCGTTTACAGTAAATCCCAATGCCATACAGGTATCATTTAAAATTGGCGGGAATTTATTTTACGGAGGCCTATATACGGATGTCTAGCAGATGATTTAGGTAGAAAAGATCAATAAAATAAATCAATTAAGTAGTTTATTTCAGTGACATTATTATAATCGACTTAAGAAAGGTTGTATAAATGCACGAATATACCCCGGTATGCATAAAAATAACATGAAAGGATAAAGCAAACATCTGTTGATCTTTCCTGTAGGTCTCCGTTGCTTATATAGCGCGGCAAGTGTTTTTCGTGTATTTACAGTACCGCTTTTTTTTTCCCGTGTCTTTGGGCAGTTTCGAGTGAATAATCATGAGTCGGTTTAGAAAGTTTTTAAATAAGAATTTAATTATTGTTGTGATGATACCATTTATTGGTCTTGTACACTATTCTTGGTACAGATTGCAAGACAATGAAATTTTTGTTCCTGCTGATAAGAAACTTAAAGAATTCCCACTCATGAAGATTTATAGAAGGTGGAGTAATAAAACTGATGAAGTTGAAGATGGTAAAAGTGGTTAAATAATTCGATGACCAGTATGTGAACTCTTAAGCATTGCTACTTAGAAAAGTATATGGAAACAGCATTGTAGCTATAGCAATTACAAACAGTATATAGGAATTAATCAAATGGCAACTCCCAATACCAGTCAAACTTTGACCCATGAAGACAATACTAAAGCAATTGACCTTTTTACAATGATTATACAATCTTCGTTTGGACCTAACGGAAGATGCAAGATGCTACAAAACAGTTGTGGTGGGCACGTGTCGGTCACCTCTGCTTCTAGTCGATTAATAAATAGTATGAAGATTTCTAACCCAATAATTAAAGTAATAACTTCAGCAGCAAATAATCACTTGAAATGCTACAAGAATGATGGCCTGTATTTAATGCTACTAACTCTTGAACTATCAAGAAAAATGCTAAAATTGCAATTATCGCAGAAAATTATTTCTGATGTCTGCTTCAAATTGAAAGAATCCGTGCTTTTGCATCTCCAAGACTGTTCATTAAATATCAAAATGAATTTTGAGAACTTGAAAGAGGTAATGGTGCTTCTGCATCCAATAATCAATTCGAAGCCAGCGTGCTGCCTTTCCCAAAAGCAACGAGATCACATCGCGTGCTTGTTAGTGAGAGGATTTTTGAATACGATTCAAAAACCCGGAAGCAATACGAACGAAATTGGAAATCTGCATTTTGTTTCGCAATGTGGACTGTCACCTGATCTGTGTCAAATACTTGATGGAATTTTAGTCGAAAGTAGCGATTCTAAACTACTCGATATTCCGCCTGGAAGAATAAAGTGTGCCTTATTCCATGTGTCTCTATCCGGCGACGTTGAAGGTGGTTTAACGGAAGAGAATTTAGTTGTGCAAGGTGTGACAGTTGTAGAAACAATCACGGCAGTTATTCTGGAAATGGCTGCATGTTTGGTGAACGAAGAAGTTGCATTTGTTGGTTGTCAGAAAGTGATGCATCCTCGTGTCAAGAAGTATCTTTACGACCATGGGATCCTCGTACTGGATCGTCTTGGCATTTTATTATTCAATGCTCTAATTGAACTAACAGGTGTGTGTATATATATATATATAGGTGTACACCTATTCCGGAATAGGTGAGCCAGTGTATTTACTGCTGCCAACCTACGGGGGCCCGAACCTGGAGTTGTTCCTGGGACCCAAGGGGAGTAGGTGGGCAGTGTCCTCGCGCCAAACCATATAATCATTCTTCCTGCTATATATCGCAACTGCCCCTTAGGTTGGCAGCGGTAAATATACCTATTCCGGAATAGCCCCAATTAAAATTACTTAAAATTCAAAAATAAATAAGATGTCAAAAAATGAAACCATAGTTGACTCTAAAATTAATTTAAAAAATGAATTACTTGTCCTCACCACTTAAAAGTACAGCTTTTCTGAAGGATTTTAAAATTATTAGGTGGATGTCCCATTGAGAAATTCATCGCTTCCTTTGACCAATCCTGTGTGGGCTATTTAGAAAACATTTCAACTATAACCTTGAATAAGAAGACCTATTATTTCTTGCAAAACTCCAAAAGTACAGTTAGTAGTTTATTGCTGCATAATTATCACCAAGAAAGTCTTGAAGAACTAAAAGTATTTACCTTCTAATATATTTTTAAACTAATAATCTGTTGTCATCCTTAATTTGAATTAAACTAAAATGTATACATTTTAAATAAAATAATTAGCACGTATGCCATCAAGGAATTGAAGCTTTAAAAAATCTCTTACAATACCCTAATGTATTTTGTGGAGGTGGATGTTTAGAAATACATTTAGCAGCTTATGCAAGATATTGGGTATGAATTTGAAGTCATTTTATTAATGTTAGAGTGTAATTAATACAAGTGTTAATTTCGTTTTAAAAATTTCTATGCAGGGCAATGCAAATGTAGGTGAATTAATGAAAACGGGTGGTACCTTCGGTCAAGTAATGTCCATCACTGAAGCATTTGCAAAATCTTTGGAATCTGTCGCCATGGCATTGCCAAAACAGGACATGGAAATGTTGGTAAGCAATGAGAATTACCACTTCTGGTTACCAACTGGCCATTTATCTAATTTGAGGGAAAATCTTGCCGATATTGTATCGCAATGCTCGTGTGGAGCACTTAACAAAAATGAATGTTCCCCAAATTTTTTACTCTTTACAAAAAGCGATCACCCCTTTCGTGCTGTCATTTCAAAATGGAGCAAAAACCCAATTTTTGAAAGTCAGAAAAAATCCATATCAATAGCAGATGGGGCATTGAGCAAGCTTGCTGCCCTCAAAACAGCCTTTGAAACATTTGTTACTATTATGAATGTTGATATAATCATACAAAAGCATTAACATTAAAAATAAAACATTTATTTATATTATATGTTTTCAATTATTTATTCAAACGCATGATTAAAGCTTCATCCAATTTTAAATGCTGAAAGATATCAATACACGATTTTGTTATATCTCTTAATTCGCTCTGCAGTTTTAAATTTCCAAAATCTTCTATGATATCTGCAGAACTCGAAGCTTCGCTAATATTGAAAGATGTACTTTGTTGTATAAATTCAGAAGCAGTAGTCACCTCCTTGACATCCCTGATTAACTTTATCTGTTTCTGCTCAATAGTTATGAGAGCTTTAATAAAATCATGCAATTGTTCAAGTGATTTAATATCATCTTGTTCTAAAGGTGATTGGTTGCTATTAAATATCCCAATAACAGCCCTGAAACCACGAATAATTACATCAATAGCTTCATCAAAATATGTTAATGTAACATGTTTCTTTTATATCTAAATATATATATATATATATATATATTTAGAAAATTACCATAAGTATCCTCTTAATTTTGCAGCCTTCTGAACAAGGGAGAATCCCACCTGGTACCCTTTGTTAAAGCCTAGTTGCATTGCATCTTCTTTTCCAACAGTTATTCCTTCTCGGTAACCATCCTAGTAGAATAAATGTGGTATTACATTCCAGACTTAAAAAATAGGTTTTTGTTCAGATGAATCATTTAGATTCAGTATAAAATATAGATGCTATATTTACAAATTTGAGCTCATGTTATCACAGTGAAAAAATACTGCAGTAACATTGCAGTTTACTGCATTCCAGATTGCAAGTCTTTCCTGCACACTGCACTAAAATTGCAATCTGGAGTGTAGTAATTTTTTTGACCCCTTTCTCAAAATTCATTCAACTGACTTTTTGTCTAGCAGCTATCATAGTGTTCCACTGATTATCAGCAATTTGGTCGATATAGTCGTTGCCATCATCAAAATTCTTTTTTATGATACTTGTCATTTTACTGCAACAACTTATTTAAGAAAATTGCGGCCCACTTCTTAGTACAACAACAGTACACTTCACTGCAACACTCATTGCACAATAAAAATCGAGCACTCCTTTTCGTCATGTATTCTTATTGGACCATTTGGTTCACGTGATTACAATACGCTGGTTTAATTGGGCGGTACGTTGCTTTATCGCTTTCGTTGAAGGATCCATCGCAATCGGGAAGTGAACCGAACCACGTGTGCAGTCTTGATATTTTCAACTTTCTTGTACAGAAAAATTACAATTATGTCAACTTTTACTTGCATTGCATGCCATGTGGCATTTTCTAGTTTTGAGGTGCAACGGGAGCACTATAAATCAGATTGGCATCGCTATAATTTAAAGAGAAAAGTAGCAGAACTGCCTCCGGTTAATGCTGAAAATTTCCAACAGCGAGTCTTGGCGCAAAGATCCCAAATCCAAACTGAAAATGAAGTCACTGCACGGTATTGTAATTTTTGTCGTAAGAATTTCAGTACAGAGAATGCTTTCTTTAACCATTTGAAGGCAAAAAAGCATTTGGAAGCCGAGCGGAATCATGAGGAGCAAAACGAAAGTGACATCAGCAAAAAGAATGTAAGAAATGTTGAAGAATGTGGCACTGACCTTGAGCAAATTAAAGCAACCTTACAGCAGCAACGCCAGCAAAAAGATATGAAAAATTCTTTGAAGAGAATGGAAGGGGAAAAGCATTCCGACTCTGGTGCTGCATCTTATACAAACCCATCTTCCCTTGCGAGTTCGAGTTCCACTGTTGCAATGAAAAATTCTGAAACAGACGATGGCGATGAAGACTTGGAAGAATGGACTGAAGAAGACGGCGAAACCCTTGGGGTGGAAGAGTGCTTGTTTTGCTCCTTCCTGAGTCCAGACCTGGAAGCTAACGTGAAGCACATGACGACGGCACACAGTTTTTTCATTCCTGATGTTGACTATTTAGTAGATCTTGAAGGACTATTCAGCTATCTTGCAGAAAAAGTTGGCATTGGCAACATCTGTCTTTGGTGCAACGATAGGGGAAAATCGTTTGGGACTGCAAAATCCGTTCAGCAGCACATGATTGACAAAGGGCATTGTAAAATGTTGCACGAGGGAGCAGCATTAGAAGAATACGCAGATTTCTACGATTATTCCTCGAGCTACCCAGATCACGAGGACGAAGTGGGTGCAGACCCAGATCAAGAGGTCGAAATTGATAGTTTGAATGATGAAGGCTTTCAAATGGTGTTACCTTCAGGAGCAGTTATTGGGCATCGCTCTTTGTTGAAATACTACAGGTCATTCTTATTTATTTCGAGTGAATGAGTCGTGCCGAGTATAGAACTTTTTTTGAAAATAATTTCATGGCCGAAAAAGTGCAAGATCCAAAGTTTGGTCTGAGAAAAGTGGATTTTAAAAAGTTTGAAACTCGACACTGCTTACTTAGACTTGTAGACTGACATTAAGAACGTCAATTAATGCATTATTTTTCTTTTAAAAATCATAGGCAAAATCTACCCCCAATGCGGCCACCAGCAAATAAGCGCCTTTTGCATACTGTGATGTCTCACTATCGGGCCTTGGGCTGGACCGGATTGACGGGTGAAACTGCCATGCGCAAAGCTAGAGATATAAGTCTGATGCACATGAGACGGTCGAAGCAGCACCTTCGCATTGGCATGAGGCACAATCAGTGTTTGCAAAAGCATTTTCGTCATCAAAACCCTATTTGAGCTGGAACGTAAGTAGCAAAAACCCTATTTGATCATTTATTTCATAAACCATTCTGAATGTTATCCAATTCTTGTGTGTTTTATGTTCATTGCAATGATCCTGAATCTAAAGTATATATACGAATGAAGTTCCAAGTTCACCAGTTAAAGTAACTATCAGTACTGCCACCTGTGTATGATTTGTGTGCACAGTTTTTCTTTAAAATAAAGTTCAATGCATGAGCCAATTGCATTTTGTTTGCTGGTTTGCTTGCATATGCACTGCACTGAACCCCTTTTTGGAACATAATTTGTCAGGAGAATGTAGACTGATGCTGGTGTCATTTACAAGTTCATTTAGACCAAAATAACATTATGTTAGCTTAATAAGAATAAAGTTTGGCTACTATACTAGCTTATTTAATCTATACTTCATAACACAATTTATTACAAATCACAAATGTATTCTTAAAGAAATTATTCATTCTTTTCTTAGAATTCCACAATTTATGGGTTTTGCAATTGATATGAAACTGCGTGCATGCAGTCTGATGCACAGTCACAGATGATTGATATGTCGAAGCATTGTTAGGCTATCAATATATTAAAATCCTTTTATTATTTATATATCTTGGGAAATTTTGCAACACATCATGAAAATGAATACTTTTTGAAAATCGATTTGAAAACTTTGATATAAACAAAGACATGCAATCAAGTATGAATATAAACATGGTGTTCCGATTCTTAACAATTAAAATGGGTTGCTCAGCTAGTGTATCCATGAGATGATCTCTTATTACTGCTAAATGCTATTTCTTAGTTAAGAGTACTTTTAAAGTGGCTTTTTGTAAGTTTTATATTTTGATTGTAAAGAGAGAATTTCCTGGAGTGCCATCTTCTCCTGTAACAGTTAATGACAACTGGTTAGAGATCTTTCCAGATAGAACTATATAGGGCACTGAAAAAATGTAAGTTAATTTGTTACCTAAAACTTACTTCCACTACTTCATAAGGAATTTGAGAAGCTTTATCCAACCAGCTAACAGCTTCTGTAAACTTTTTGTCCTGGATATAACACTGCAAATGGTATAATGGGGACTAGATTTATCAAGCCATTTCATCAACACGTACATTATGAGTTATAAGATTGCCTTGGTTAACATTAATTCTAAACAAGTAGGCCTACCTTGATATTTTTATTTGATGTAGTTTATTGCGTAAATAGTTTAGGGTATATTTTGATAAATGACTTTTCTGTGAAGACTTCCACATAAAATTAATTACCTTGGCAATATGCAGCATATTCTCTATCCATACTCCTGGTAGTAAATTTTCTGCCATCATGAAGTTTTCTAGTGCTTCTGTAAATGTTGATTTTAAAGCCTCACCGAATAGTAAGGTAGCCACTTTACGCTCCATCCACGATAGCATAGCCACCTTTGAAGACAAGTTTATTAATTCCTATCTTAGCCTATTTCTTATGAAAACCACATTTTAAAAATTACCTCAAAACAGTATCGCCCCTTCAGAAAATATATTTCACAATCGTCTGGCTTTAATTTTATGGCAGTTTCCAGGTGCTCTTTAACGACATGCGCAATCCTCACTTTCTCTTGCACTCCTACATGCTCTGTGGTTTTTGCCATAAGGGCAGCATACCTGCATTATTTTCGAGAGATTTACTTAAGCTATGCCAAATTGAAGGCAGTTTCCTGTCCACTTTAGCCCCTCTTAACTTTAGTTGTTTGGTTGAGTTCATTAGAGGCACAATGATAAGTATTATGACTAAATGCCAAACTGCTGATGGCATAGTGCAAGGCCTGTAGGCCAAAATTAGCTATGGGATCAATATAGTATGGTGAGAAGAAATGCGTGTTAGACTGAATTAATATCACTTTTTTTACAATTTATGTTTTAAAGCATTTTCTTAAAAGCTGCACTGTCCCAAAGAAATTTTTGCTCAAAAATGAGGCTTTGCTGCATGTGCCAATTATATTTGTTTTGCTGGAATGTGCATGTGCACTGAGCCCCATTTTGGAATGAAAATTTCTTCAGGACAGTGCAGCTTTAAGTTTTGAACAGTATTCAGAATTATTATGAGATCTTATTGACAAGAAAAATTAAATTTCTTATAGCCTAAGTAAAAGCTAAACACTTTGCAAATTACCTTGTATAATTCTAACAGTAATAAACTTATGTACGCACCATTTGTGTATTTCACCACAATTGCCATCTAAGGCCAAGGCCATGCTTGCATATTTTGTTCCTGTAATATAAATTGAATTTTGAGAACAGTTAAACGCTAAAAGAAATTAAACTGAACGTACTAGGAACAATTGGTTTTTCTTGCCTTCAAAAATGAGTTGTTTTTGTTTCTCTATATCTTCTTCAGTTGGCGAAAGCAAACAACATGCTCGAGCAAGTCTCGACAAAAATTCTGGATTATTGATATTCTGTTATATAAAATGCATGGTGCAATTATAGAATCATTTGGGCACATCGTAAATTGTGAAAAAAAACAAAAAACTGTTACATCTGCTTTGATTGATAGTAACTTTTCATATCCTTTTTGCCTATCAAAATTGCTTCCATTTGCTAATTTTCCAGTTTCTTCAAATAATTTAGTCAATGCATCATTTCCAGTTTTAGTCTGTGAGGTATCCATAGCTGTGCATATATCCATTTTGTAAAGAAAATTATAAGTGCCTAAGTGCAAGTTTCTAAACCTTGTTCTCTAGCAGAAATATTCTTCGTTATTGGATATCCTTGTTACTACCAATCCTAATAAGCTGGAGCCTCGTTTCTTGCAGTCTATATTTTTTATCTACCACGTTTTATGTTAGGACCAATAATAGCTATTTCTTGTATATTGTTGGTTAACATATAGCTTAAAAACTACAAGGTGTTCCTTAATGACATTAATTATCCATATTTTAAGAAATGTATTGTGTAAAATATTATTCATTTGAAAGGCATAGACCTTGAAATTCACAATAGTTGTTCAAAGCAATATAATACTAACCAAAAAAACTGATTTACTAATATATACTTTTCTAAATTATTTTAACATTGAAAAGTTGAATGAAAAAATGACAATTTGTGTGTGAAAGGGGGGCGAGTATTGCATGCTGACATGTATTTAGGAAGCGTTCCAATATAAAGTAATGCAATTTGGGGGGAGGGGGTTTACACTTTTTTTATGGAACATTGCACAGGAAAAGGGGGGGGGGGAGGGATATCAGCACCTTCTTACATAACAATTCATTTTCATTTTGATCTAAAAGCCTGAAGCAATGTTTGCTGCACATTTCTTTCATGAAAACAACATCTTTGTTCCTTCTATTTAGCAAATTTTGTAGGTCAAATACAATAAAGAGTCAACTGCAATAACTTTAACCATCATGGTAAATGATTTAAATAACCTGATCATGACTTCTTTAAATCAAAATATGGAAATAAATAACAGAAGGGAAAACTGTTTTAGGGAATTCTTATAAATATAGTTCTAGATTTTCAGTTCAGATGTTAGCTACATTTGGAAACTTGTAATAATTGCTGAAAAAACAATTACAAGGGATACTTAACAAAAGTGGAAAGGGTACACATAAGTGAGCAAAGCTAAAAATAAGATAGAAAAATTTCTATTATTTAAAGTTAAAAAACAATATAAAACAAAAACATTTCATTTATTAACATTTTAATAACCCAAATCATGTTATTTGCATGTCATCTATTGAGGGTTCATCACAATAATTCATTATTATACCTATAACTCCAGTAAATGTTAATCCTTCCATTCCTTGTTGCCCAACAATTTGAACTCTTTCAATTTTTAATGTAACAATGTTACTTATTCATTGACTAATGGAATGTTTATTGTGATTATGAAAAGACTTCTAAAAAACTTGTCTGTTAGTAACGAACACTAGTAGATTGATTGTGGCAATTTTATTAACCATTATAACCAATTATAAATAAAGTTGGCAAGGCACAATCAATCAAACGATGGTGGTTTTTTTTAATTATTATTTTCTTAACCTGCTTCCAGTCTTTTAATTTTAATATTCTAATTAGTCAAAAAATATGCAGCATTATATGTAACCAATTTTCACTGAGATACTATCAATAATCATTTACCAGCTATCTAAAGTGACTTAATCACTATTCCAGTTTATCAGGAATGTATTTAGGCTGGATGTCAGCACTTAATAATTCAGTTGCCAAAATAATCACAATTAAAGATTAGAATAAGTTGATCAAGGACGAAAACTAGTGCTGAGCTCCAACAGATAAAATTAACTTATTTAAAGCTAAAGTTACTGACGATGTTTTTTATATTTTGCTTGTAAAGAGGCTATTTCCTTTAATGCAATGTTATCCTGTAATGGAAAATGATAACTGATTAGGTAATCATCCCAAAACAAGCTTTGAGGAAAGTGGTTTTTAAACTAATTAGCTCACTTACTTCCTCTGATTTTCCTGGAATTTGAGCTGCTTTATCCAACCAACTAATTGCATCCGTAAACTTCTTTTCTTGAATATAACACTGCAAAATGGTTAAACGAATTATTAACAACTTTTTTAGAATATGATACAGGTTTTGTTATCCAGATTTTTTTTATTTTAACTTATACGGTGATTCGTAGAAATAAAATGCGCTGAATGTCATAACTTTCCAGATTAATTCTTATTCTTATTAGATTTTGTTAAAGCTTTTGGGTTATAAATTAAAATCAAATTCATTGTTAACTGAAAATTAAATTAAATAATTGGATTAAAAACTATGTTATATAACTTTATAAATTATAACAGATTTGTTGTTTTATCTTATACATAATAGTCAATTACTACTAATGGTTAAGCTTAATAGTTTTCCATTGCAATGTTTATATTGTCCATTTTAGGTATTTAATTTGTATTTTTCCAAGTATTTTACTCATTTATTTAAAATTTTTACTTTTATTTTAATCTAAAGTTTAAAAATGGAATATAAATCTCGAAAACTGTGACATATGTCCTGTGGATATCCTGAAATCATGAGGGAGGGGGGAGGGGCAGCGGGCATTTTATGTATCAGCATGCATTTAGTGTTCCCACGAATTACAGTAAAATTAGCACCGTGCATTTTTATGGTGAGTTATATGTTTAGTTAACATTAGTGCAAAAAGCAAAGTCTAATATCATTATCCAATGCATTGATTCTAATCTTCTAACATTTGATTATTTCATAATTGTTTTAAAGTTAAGAATTCTATAGATAACAAGATAGTATTACGAGTAAGCCATGTACTTTTGCAATATACAGCATATTATCTATCCATTCTCCTGGTTTCATCTTTTCCACTTGCATAAAATTTTCTCTTGCTTCGATAAATGTGGATTCGGGAACATTTCCAAACAAAGTGTTTGCCACTTTACGTTCCATCCAAGATAACAAAGCCACCTTTACAAAATATTTAAAATATTGATCATGATGTTCCTTCTTAATTTTTTAACAAATCTAGAGTGGTTTTTTTTTTTTAAATTACCCCAAAGCACCATCTTCCTTTCAGAAAATATAAAGTATGATCCTCTGGCTTTAATTTAATGGCCACATCAAGATGCTCCTTGACTGCTTGCCCATTCTTTAATTTATCGTGTACTCCAACGTGGTCCGTTGTTTTTGCCATAAGGATGGCAAACCTGTTTTTGAGAGGAACATTTTAAGAGAAACGAGTATAACTGAGCTACACTGTTGCAAAAGTGAGGGCACCCTTTTTGTACTTTAGTAAAAGTTTGGTGCAACCTACACCCATAAAAAAGTGCATGCCATCAGTTGAATGAAATTTGGGAAGTTTATTTGATTGATGACAAGGTTTTGGTATAGTAAGACTACATCCCATGTATGAGGGTCCACTCCAGACAGGCAGTTGGGGGAAGAAAATACACATTCAATTTCCATTTTTATTATACAAAATTTTATTCTACATACCATTTATGTGTTTCCCCATTATCATCCAGAGCCAATGCCATTCCTGCATATTTTACTCCTGTAATATCAACAAAGTTTTAGGGAAACTAAGCCTAAAATACAATTTAGAACAAACAGGGAGAAAGGTCTTACCTTCAAAAATAAGTTCCTTTTGCTTTTCTTTATCTTTTTCAGCTGCCGAAAGCATGCTACATGACTTAGCGAGCCTCCACATAAATTCTGAATTGCTAATATTCTGTTAAATCATGTTGAATTCATGGAGTCTCAAGTCATAAGATCACATTTATTTTATAATAGCAATTTCTTTTTTACCTCTTCTTTGTTCGATAGTAACCTTTCATACGCTTTCTTTTTCTCCGAATAACCACCATTAAATAGCTTGTCCAATTCCTCAAATAAAACCGTCAGGTTTCCAGATTTTGCCTGGGTGGCACCATTTTCATTTGCCCATGACTGATTAGACATATCGCTAAAGATGACATTCGGAACCATTATAACTCGTTTTTTAAAGACGAAATTGTTAATTGTAAGGTCCTTACCCTTCTTCGGAAACGTCGTAATACTCTTCGTTTTCTTCACTACTGCTAAGTCCCAATAAGCTGGAGCTGCGTTCCTTGCGTTCGGAATTCTTTGAGCTGGCACGATTCGTGCTAGGGCATGCAATATCTTGGACCCTGGACGTTGTTTTTAATTCTTCAATGTCTTTTCTTAAGTTCTCAATTGTGTGGGTTAAATGGTTCAGTTCCCTGCCCACGCAATTATTGTATTTGAAGTACAAATATAAACTACTGACACCAACAACGATTCCTGCTCCTAATACTGCAGCCAACGTAAGCCGATCTCTTATAAGAGGCTCCATTTCTCTTATTTACTTATCCGTGGTTACTATCTCACATTTTACTGACTGAAATATGTAATAGATACCAACTGTTAAAATAATAGGCATGATAAGAAATGTAAAAAGTAATTATAGCACGAGAGTATACTGCCGGCCAGCACAGGGGTGCATATACAGGGTGGCAGATCCAGGAATTTTTTTATGGGGGGTTGGGGGGAAGGTGAAAATATTTTTTTAAGGGTGGGCGCCAATCCCTAAAACGAAGCAACGTGCGAAAATAACCACAAGGGCTGCATTTAGAAATCCATTGGGGGGGGGGGGGGGAAAGAAGGCGGGATCCTAACCAATTTTTGTTCCAAATTTGGGTGGCAGGCAAAAATTTGAACTTTTTGTATGAAATTGACAAAATATAGCGCCGCAGGCGATTTTATTTCAAAAACACTCAAAAATGAACTGGAAAATTAACAAAATTTTGACAGCATTTGGTAGCAACATAGACCAAGTTAATTTCACAATTTTAAAATTGCTCTTAAAATAGTTTCGGATAAAGGGACACAATGGACGACGGGTGATGGGCGCCAATCTTGCTCCTTTGGGGGGGGGCCATGGCCTCCTATCCCCCCCCCTTGGATCAGCCGCTGATTTCAATTATACAATAAAACTGTTAATTTACAGTAGTAAGTATACATAAACAAGTTATTAAATTACAATCCAATTTTTATTTTTTGGCATTTATTTTAGAAAACAAAAATGTGTGATTTTTGAGTGACGTATAATTTTACTACAAAATTGTCTCAAAAAAAAACTTCTGGAAATCTGTAAGCAGATTACAAAAACTGCTCAAGGAATCTTGGATGCTTTTGCCTTTTATATTACAGTATACATACATATATATATATAGGCTATGGCTAAGATATCTGAACCCCTCGAGTTATAACGTAGCTTTGATAAGGGTCGGACGGCTCTGCTAGGACAAGGCTTGACTAGGACCATCTTGTTGATTTGGAACTTGAACTTATATCATGCAGGCAGAGATACCGTACATATATCGATCATGTACCGAACCATAGCCACCTCTACCACCCATTGGCTATGACCGAACTGTCCGTGGTCCTCTCTTCAGAATTTTCGTTTGAAGTTAGACAAACTTAAATGTATTTTACGTACAGTAACATCACGAATAGTGTTACATACGTGTACGTGTACTTTTTGTATTACCATAGCATATAAAGGTATTACCTTCTTATTTTATTTAAAACTTCCAAGCAAAAATGCGTACCCGGTGTGATCATGATAAATGAAAAAAAATAGAGAAAAAAACCTTAATGAACGGGTGTTACCAAATCCGTGCAAGCAACCCGGTTATTTCCCTACTAAGCTCCCTATCACAATTTATTAAAAAAAAAAGTCAAATAATTATTTAAAAGTAATACTTTTAAAAAAAAAATTATCATGAAGTGATTTATTTTTTTTTTTTGCAAAGTGTAGCGACATGCTTCTAATTTCTGAAAAAAATAATAATATTAAATATTTGTATATCTGGGGCAAGGCCTCCTATATTTAATAGGCCGGCAAACTGAGCTTTTATGGTGTGCCACATTAATTCTGCCGTTGTATTCCAA